>MINK01172642.1:8525-26645 GCA_001735545.1 Phormia regina
AAGATATACGAAATGCATGGGGTGTACAAATAGTTTTGTCCCTAACTGTATATATTAAACTACATGTTTATACATTCGTATTTGTATTAAATACTATATAAATGTACATAAATAAATATAATATAAACAATTCTTTAATAATGGAAAGAAAATTAAAACAAAATATATTAAAATAAATACAATTTACTCACAACATCCATTCTCAGCGTTACAAAAAAATGGTTTATCTTTAAGTACAAAAAAATCTAGAACATCAGGAGTATAGAGACTTAAGGTATGTACTACATAATTTTTTTACATCTATAGGAAATCGTTCTAAATCTTTTGTCAAAAATTCGTAAGTTGAATCACGATGTAGTTTTTAATATTTAGCATCGGAAGAAAATGGCCCAAGAAACTGGCATTTAATATGATAACTAAAATGTTGTACCACGTCGAAATTTTTTTTTTTTTATTTTAGATCACGATTATAAAGTTATTTACTTCGAATCTTTATTATTTGATCAATTTTCATGTCCTTAAAATCTTTAGTAATAATTTGGTATTTGAAAAATCTTACATTGAAAAGAAAAAATATTATGGTAGCTAGTACGTGCAATGTAGAGTATAAAAACTTGTCGTTTATTTTTTGTATGAATAATCCACAAAGAAAAAAAGAAAAAAAAAAAGAACTACAGAAAAATCTGCGGTTATAATTGCAATAACAAAAATCAGTAATCATTTGTAGTTTGTAGAACGAGTATCAAAAAGTAAAGAACAAAAGTTTTAGTCATAAAAAAAAAGAATAATAAAAATTAATTTAAATAAAGAAAATAATAAAAGAAAAATGTAATAAAACTGATTTTATAAAAATAAAGTGAATTGTTAGATTTAAGAAATATGTCCTCTTATCACAGTCTCTCGAATACAAATTTTGATTGTGATCATCATGAGCATCTTTCAAATAGTGGTACCTTGCATCGCATGTTAAAATATTGGCGCAATAATCCCAAGAAAACGGTTCTTAAGAAAAGTTCTAGTTTTATTGAGTATCGAAAAAAGCAAACGAATGTCATTTATCAACGATTAGAAAGTTATGATGAATCAAAGTTGGAGAAATTAAGGTAAGAATTAAATGTCAACATAGAATAGACTGCACAAAAAAAAAAAAAACATATATACATATATTAAAAGTAAAACTAATTCAATAATTTCCGTTTGAAATGAATCTTAGTCATTGTTTATGCTTTCAAATATTATTGTTTAAATTGTTGATCTTTGGAAACCCCATCATTAAAGCAAAAGTTCCGCTTAATTGTTTAGTAATTTTGATTTTTTGTCAGTTTTGTTTTAATTTTAACTGTAACTATGAACTATTGCAGGGAAAAT
The DNA here is from genome assembly GCA_001735545.1 of Phormia regina. NCBI lineage: Eukaryota > Metazoa > Arthropoda > Insecta > Diptera > Calliphoridae > Phormia > Phormia regina. The sequence goes on from MINK01172642.1 coordinate 9,894, forward strand.
GGGATAATTTTATTGAGAAAAAAAAATTGAAATAAATTAATAAAAATTTTTGTTTTGTGCTTTGTGATCATTTAAAAAATAAACATACAGTTCATTTTAATGATTTATCTTTATTTAAAAGAAATAAGTCATTAAACTTTAACTGATTTCTTCAGGGTTACCATGAGATTATTGATATTGAGAAATGGTATTGGGAGGGAATTAAGAATATCTATTTGTAAGGAATTGTAATTTTGATTCTCCAAAAATGAAATTTATTATTATTATTATTATTTTTTTCATACCTAATTGTTAAAATATGAAATTTTTTAATGCATCAAGTCTCCCAATTTTCTTTCATTCTAAAACATTTTAGAAATGCGCAACAATTGTGTTTACATTGTATGCAGTTTAATATTTCTAATGACTGGTTGCTTTTACATTGGAACTTATCTCAAATTATTATTGTTGTTATTTTCTATATACATTCATTTGAACAGGCCGCCTGGAGCATCAGAACCAGCAATAACACAGCATCTGTATTTGTTTTTGTTGAGTAAGACTTTATATTATTTTCTTTCTTTTTGAATTATTTTATCTTAAAAAAGGTGTAATCGTAACAGTTGACAGTTGATTATGTTTTTCTTTTTTTCTTTAATCGTTATTTCTTATGCTGCTGCGCTTTACTTTTTTTAATTTAAATATTTACTTTGATTTTTTTAATTTCTTACTTGAGAATATGAAAGAAGCCGCTTTATAAATATGGATTAATAAATACAATATTTAAATTTGATTATTATAGAAAATATGTTAAAATATTAGAACTTCCTAATCCATTATTTTCGTAAGCTCTTTACTTTTCTTTTTAAATTTACATTTAAATTAAAAAAAAAATGTTGCCATAATTCTGCCTTGTTTTCTTTTTATTCCATCTTTGCCGCCAAAGTAATTAGTTACAAATATTTGCCTAAAAAAGGTGTTAGAAGCAAAAAAATATAAAGACAAAATTCATAAATAATTAAGCTCGTTAATACAAAAACAAACTAAGCAGAATTTTAACTAAAAAGAGAAAAAAAAATAATAAAAAAAAACATCGGAAAGACAGTCACCAACGAAAAAACCAAACAATTCATTTTAGTTAATGACTGCTGCTGCTGATGTTGTTGTTATTTTGGATGTTAGATAATGATGCTTTTCATCATCATCATGTTTTTATCAACGCTTTTTAATTCAAAATAATGTTCCCGCATGGACACTGCAAAAATTCAAAATATAAAAAAATCAAAAACAGCGAATGAAGTGTTAAAGCAAAATTACAAAAACAAAACACTTTATCAGTAAACAAATATAATAAAAATAGAGAAGTAAAGCGAGAGAAAGATATATATATATATATATATATATATATAGAGAAGAGAGAGTTAATAGTGGGGAGCACACCAATACAATTTGGAGACAGATTATAAAAGTGTGTCTTGTATCCACAATTGAAAATACCATCCACAAAGAGAATTTTTCTGCCATAAAGAGAATTATTTTTAATGGGGAGAATACAGTGTTGTTAATATAACGGAAAAAGGGGATTACAAACTGAAAGTAAAACAAAAGCTCAGAAAAGTGTCCATAAATGTTTTAAAGACTTTTGTAATACATTCATAAAGTAATATAGAATAAGTATAAGAAATTTTTCTGTTAAAAATTTTAGTACATTTTATGCAATTTTTTATCTAGATATTTTTTTAAATTCTTCTCAAATTGTTGTGCTGGAATTTGACATAAAATAAAACTGGATATAGTAGTATAAATATAAACAAAAATATAAATTGAAACACACATTAAAAATGTTCATACAATTCCTTTTATCTGCATTATTTAAATTTAACAGTTCCAAATTTTTTAAGGTTGGTTGTTGCGTTTGTGGCCCTAATGCCTTAACCTTATATATCAGCATTGGAAGCCGCTATACTTTTGCACATCTAAAGTAGTTATTTGGTATCAAAAAGAGTACGAGATTGCAAAACCGCAAAACTACGAAACTACGAAACTTACATTACATTTGATAATGGAATCATAAAATATGTTTTTAGATGTTTTATGTTTTTTATGGGAGGGCTATTTTTAATCCAAAAGTAATTTAAGAAATGTTCTTCATCAAAAAATTTTATTTTACAATAAAAAATGTTCATGCAATAATTTTTTATCACCTCAAATGTGGATTAATTATAAAGCATTTTATGAAAGCCTTATAAAACGATTATATTGCTAAAATACACTGATGCTGTGCATGCTCTGATCATGCAAAACCGACATATACCATATCGTGTGAACGGAAAATTTTTTGAGCATTAATTTTACAAAAAAAATATTCAACATTACAGAACTATTTGGCCGTCCAGAATATTTTCTCTAAATTAATCCCATATGAGTTTGTAATCATTTCAAAATGACCGGCATTGACTTTTGCAAGAATAAGACAAATAGATTTGTCCTATGTCTTTCAAGTCGCGTCTTTGAGATTGTTACAGATGACAAAATTTGAATCTATGTGTAATATTCGTAAAACAAATATAACTCTGCTGTATTACTCCTTCAAAATTTGCATAAACCCTGTACGGTTTGAAAGGAAATCAGGACACTTTGGTAGTGTACGTATGGAGTATAAATTTACTTTAAGTTGTCAATAGAATGCCAGCATTTGTTTGCCAAAAGTATTCAATCAAAGTGGAAAAACTGCCTAATCCCCTGTTTTTATAAGACCAACGTAAAATTTGTCTCGTCAAAATGTATGGAAAACAACAAATAAATTTCAAATTTATTTTTACATTTTGACAAGTCAATTTTTTCGTTTGTCTTATAAAAACTGACGATAAAACGTGTTTCAAACTCTATAACTCTAGGAAACAATAATTTCCATTAATACAGATTACGAGGATGTTTTCAATACTGATCATATATTATGTAATGAATTAGGTAACTCTGTCCGGGATACCAAATAATACGCACCTTTGGGATTATAGAGTCTATATTGCATTTCGAACAAAATTACATAAAAATAAAATTTGTAAAAACATTTAAACTGAAGATTTTTACAAATAAATTTTACTCCAGATTTTATCACAACAACTGTCAAAGTTTTAAAAATATGGTTAGAATGGCAATTCTTATTGTATAGCTGACAAATATCTGTATATCGTGACTAAAAATGCAAAACCACATAACATCATTATTACACGAGGGACGTAAAACTTTCTAAAATAAAAACCAATTTTCCTAAAAACAAGATTTTTGAGCTATTAAATATCGCCCAATATATTGGGCGATATGTATTATGGACCATAAAAAATGTAATCACAGCTATATTTTTAATAAACACATATCTAAATTCGCAAAAAAGAAAATCACTTTTTTTTTGAACAAATGTGATTTTACGCCAATTTGACTTGACAAAATAATTTCGTTTGTAAATAAAATTGTTCTTCATTTAATTAAATTCTACAAAAATCGCAAATTTTTATAAACATTTTCTAAATAAAATTTTGTTTTCATCGCCTACAAGTACGAGTGCTTTTGAAATGCACAATTTTTTTTTTTTTATAACAAAGAGAATCACTGGCTCTCACACATTGCTATTAAATTTATATACATACATATATGTATATGAATGTATGTAAGATGAATTATGTTTTGTTTACATGCACTTCTGACAATGTACCATAGAACACGGTTATGACGAATTTTCAATTTGGTAAATTTGCTAAGAAATCATAAAATATTAATAATCATTTGCTTCTTAAAAATGTTAATATTAACGAGAAAACAAATTGTTATAATTCGGTGAGAATCTTTCATGGGACTTATTATGGACCAATATACATATTAAGTGCAACATAAAGTTATGGTAAATTATGCACCGTTTTTCGTAAAATTTTATATTTATTGTGATTGAAGTGATTTTCTGATAATGGGTTTATATGGCAGCTGTGGTCAATAATGGACTAATCTTCCTGAAGTTTGGCACACTTATTGAGACTTATATGGAACGTAAATGTGACACATATTTCTAATTAAGGGATTTAAGATTATCAAACGTTTTTCAAGAAGGTCATTTGTATGGTGCTAGGTAAAATATGCGACCTGCAGCTTGATTACAATGTTATATGGACGGATATCGTAAACTCGAATCAGAAAGTCATTCTAAGCCGATTGATATAAATTAAGGTAAGTCTTAGACCAATAATTTTGGTTGTTACAAACATCAGCGCAAATGCATTATACCCTTCCCATATATATAATGATTTTTCTTAAATCGATGTAATGAGCAGAAAATTGTTGAAAATTGAGTTAAATTTATTTTATTTCCATATTTTTATAAAAAATTTTAATTTTTCTTTAATTTTATTTAAGAGTCGTAAATTAAAAAAAAAAGATAATTATAATTAAATTCCAACACAATTTTTGTTAATAAATTTATTAAAAAATAATTTGAAATATTTTACTGTTAAGTTTTAGTGAATCTAAGTATTTAGGTCACATATAGCTTTTAATGTATGTTTTAGGATACGTAAATTTTATGTTATAAAATATGTTTTAAGAATATTTTGACTTGATACGGTGAGTTAGTGACAAAAGATCAGAACAACAATGATTTTACAAAATTAAAAACATAATTTATAATTTTATATATTTAATTATTGGGACGTCGACAAACAGAAGGTCTTCAACAGTAGTTTATTTATTTTAATTCGTTATAACCAAGTTTTACTGTAATATATATTTTTTTTTGTTTCTTTTGTTTTAATTTATTTCTTCTACTTGAAAAAGAGTAAAAAAAAACAAAACATTTTAATGCCGGCTATCGCGCATATTTTGTAGATGAATTGGATTTGATGGATTTGGAGTATGTGTGGCATTTAGTCTTTGTTGTTTTTGCTGTTTTGTGGAACATATGAGACTTTTTTGAATTTCTATGTATTTCTTTGACAGTGTTTACAGAGATTGTTGTTTTATTTGTCTAAGAGAAATATATAATGAATCTCGGTTGTCGGAGCAAATTCGTTGGGTTGTTGTCGATTTTTTTTAAAGAGTTTCTGTTTTGTTTGTTTTTTTTTTTTTACACGTACATATTGTGGTTGCGTTTGAATTTCTTAAGTTAGCAACTATTAGTTTTACTTTAAAAATCTAGCAGAGTAGGTGGACGGTCGGTCGAATATGAGAAATAAAATTTTGAAACAAAATCCACGCTATTGAATAATAAAAAATACGTTCGTTTAGAAAACAAATAAGTAAATTAATATAAATAAAACAGTAGTCAATTATTTCGATAAAAAAGTAAAATTCAATTGAAATGTGTAAACAAAAAAATCGTTGAACGATTTTTCGTTAAATGCATGAAAGAATAAAGATCATCCAATGTATGTAAATGAAATGTAACGGTAAAGTGTAATACAAAAAAATTAAATGAAAATTAATCAATATTCAGAACCATTTACTTTGCCTACAAGTGAATGAGTGAAGTGAATGCGTTAGTGATTTTACGTGCAATAAATCAAAAATATTTTAAATTTTTTTTGCTGTTTCATAAAAAGAAAAAAAAAAAGTGAGACGTGTTTTGTGGTATTAAACTGACCTTACCTAAAATACACATTTACATGTGTTTGTATTAAAATAATAATAATAATAATAATAATAATAATAATAATAATAATAATAATAATAATACCTTAATTTAAAGCTACATAAATTGCACACATATGTAGGTATGTAGTTACGTACGTACATAAGTAATTAGCGTATGAAAATATATGAAATAAAACATAAAATTTCACCGGTTGCACCATAGTGTATACAATGTGATTGATATTGTTTTTGTACAAATGAAAGAAAATAATAAAAAAAAAAAAATAATATATATTTGTTATTTTCTTTAACTTTTTATGTTTATTTTGCCAAAAAAAAAAACGTCACGTGTCTATTTAATAAATTAATTTTATCTATTGAAAAATAACACAACAACATTCAATGAGAATATATGAAAAAAGTTTCCACATTCAATCAAACGTGTCAAAGGAATCGTTTAATAATACTGACAGCAACAACAATTAAATTGTCAAATACAGTTCAATAACCACCACTACTACAATAAAAAAAGTGTTATTGAGCGTTAAAAAAAGAAAGTAAAAACAAAAAAAAAAAAAAAAAATAAGAGAAAATAAAAACTCATAAATTTATATTAAATGAGTAGTTGTCAATAACGGTTTCTTATTAATAACAACAACATAAACAATCATAAAAAACAACTTCATTTCCATGTACCAACAACAACAATAATATAAAAACTTGAAAGTGTATTTTTTTACTTACCTCTTCCTCTCCCCTTTTCAATTTCATTAATAATTTATACATAATTTAATGCATTTCTTATACGCATCTTAACTTCATCATGATCTCTGTTCTCTTTAAGATACTAACTAAAACTTAATTTGCATACAGAAAACTCATGAGTGAGTACATTTGTGAGCAATATGAGTTTTAGTGCATTTATTACCTAAACCAATCTCTTTTTCCTTTTTTTTTTTGTTGTGCGTGTAAAAAAAAATTAAAACTTATTCTGGTTTCTTTGAATGCCGTTACAAAATGAAATGATTTTTAAAATTTTACAAAATACCCGTACAGAATGATAAACTGGTGAGAGTAAGAGTAAGATGATATGGAGTTTTTACAAAGAAATTGTCATTTCAAGATCTTTATCATGGTTTTAATTAGTAGAATGAATAGCTTCTGTAGTAGGAAATTTTTACTATTAATTATCAATACATTTTCGATAAGAAAGAAAAAAATTGTACTTAAAATAAATTAAAAACAATTAGGTATGATGATCGGAACACTTGTATGTGTTAGCAATAATATTTATTATGACTTTTTTTCGCATCAAATATACAATTGATCAAGGGTATTACACTATACAACATATACAACCAAAATTCTAAATCGATTCTAAATTAATGAAGTGAAAGCTGTTCTTTCTTTCGGTGTAGTTAATAATTCTAGAAATTAATTATAAAACTTTTTTTGTTAATTAATAAATATTTCCCGATAAGATTATATAAAATAAAAAAGTAATAATATAACAAAAGAAACGAGTCATCCAAGTATGTCTGTATGTACGTCCCGATACATACTTGTTTCAATGGCAACAAATTAATCATCCAAATGCTACTTGTAATACATCAGAACAACGTCGTCATCGTCTTTATCATAATCATCGTAGATTTCTAGTAGACAAACAAGTAAACTTTCTTTGCAAATGTGATAAATGAACTTTCGTTTTATTGATATTCAAAGAAATCAGGGAATTACTCAATATTTATTATTTATAAACCATTTAAAACTTAATAAGTAGCATATCGAATTTACGAAACACTTTAATCATTTTAGAGACTCAAAATTAATAATAATAATAATAGCATCTTGTAATTTAAAATTATTTTGTTTTATGTACGCATACCTTCGTTTAAAAAGAATACAAATATGTTATATATGCATATATATGTGACCTTAGGAGAATTTCAATGATCAAGGAATAAAAATAAGTGTTGAGCGTATTAAACAATTATATAAGCATAACTTGAAGACAATTTTAATTAGAATTTTTTGATATTTTATTGAATCAAATCATAATACACGTTTTCGAGATAAACTCGCGAAAACCAAATTGATTAGGATGTACTGTATCTCAAAAAAATAATTCGAATGGAAAATGAAGCGGTCAATATTTTAATGAAATTATATTCCAAAAGTAAATATCAGAGTCATATAATATTTTATTTTATTAAAAAAAAAAAAAAAAAATCTGAATAAATGAGATATTAAAGCGATTTATATAAAAATTTAAACGCTGATTTGTTACAAAAAATGTAAATCGACATATAATATATAGGTTTTTAGCTTAAAATTAACGGTTTTTTATTAAAAATTAAATATTTTCCAAGCAAATTAAATTTTATTTCAAATAAATTTAATTATTTTCAACACAAATTAAAATTTTTTCAATATAGATTAACTTTTTTTAAATGCAGGAACCATAAAAGATAATAATACCAAGAAATACAAATTTCCGCATTAAAGGTGACTAAATAACCTTTATTATTGAAATATTTATCTGTTGTTAAGCTCGTAACCCTTTTTAAATGTATAAACCGTGTAAACAATGCCTAGTTTCAGCATTTCTTGAATTTCGAATCGTCTTGTACAAAAAAGGATGAGTATTAAAATTCAACTACATATTGTTCTTGTTCTTAAAAAAACTTTGTGCTCGAAATTTTCTAGCCGATCCAGATATTAATATGGATGTGGTAGCCATAATTAAAAAATCCGTGGAATCAGTGACACCATCTGATTGTAATAATTATAACGTTGATATGACCATGTCTTTGTCATTAGCTGCATCTGGAGAAGAGTTGCAATGAATATAAAATAAAATACAAGACTTAATAATTGTTAAAAACTTTATCTTAATTTAATGTACTAAAAGATAATTATATTTTTAAGTATTTTGCGTTAAGTTAATATAAAATGAATTTGAAGTTAAAAAAGTTAATTCAAAATAAAAATTTATATAAAATGAAAAATATTTAATATGACATGAAAAAGTGTTAATTTGTATTGAAAATAATTTAATTTGTTTCGAATAAAAACTTTAATTTGAGAGTAAAAGCCTATATATTTAGTACATTACTTAATTCTCAAATGATATGTCTTTATTAAAAATAAAAACATCGGATACTTGAAAGTTGTGACAAACTCAGTATACTGGCCCTCCTACGGTGGAGTGTACAATGTGAAAACAGGTGCAAAAACCACATTCCTTAAGTCAAGAAAAATCTATCTTTTCCAAAAATATTTTGTAAACATGAACAAAAAAATAAAAAAATACTCACAAATCCAGAAATAACATGAACTGAAATACACAACATCTTTTCACAAAATATAAAAACATAAAAAACTGTTAAAACTCTCTGCAACATCGACAACAAAAGCAATCGGTGCCAGCTTTAGTACCACTACTTGGCTGTGGGCCAATCACTAAATATATTTGCCATAAAATAGAGAAGAAGTGGCAGCTACATGAAAAAATGAAAAGAAAAGAACTGAATTCTTTTATACATTTTTTTGTTTGCCATTATTCAAGAATAGAGGGCACGCAACACGTTCCTATCAACCTGATGATGTAAAACCGCTAAGCCATTAATTAAATTCGCGTGTTGGCTGTCTGTTTGCTCCACGTTGTCTCTCTTAAAAGAAACGCAAATTCAAATGAATGTCTGCATATGTATTTGTTTTGTATCTTCAACCCATAATTTTCGTAGTGATGCATTTGGTAGGTAGCAATGGTTTTTTAAATTATGAAAATGTTTCATATGAGTTGTTTTTTTATGAATTTTGAACTTTTATGAACACATCCAACAGATATGTGGATGGATGGATGGATGGGCATTAGAGCAAATCATCTTTTGGATCGGTTCAAAAAAGCCAACTTAATAAGAACTTTGTTGCTAATTGTTGTAGTATTTTAAACGATTTATTTAATGTTGTTGAACGTTGCTAACGCCTGTTTGTTTAACAAGTTGTCATTCTGTTATGATCATTTTAAATGTTGGCTTTTAGTGTGTTTTTTAATGAGTTTATTGATGTATTTATTGTAGACTATTGTAGATGATTCTAGAAATGCAACATTTCCATATAAATGTTTGCATTATTTCAAACCTGTAGTAATCTATGCTGTGAATTTTAATTGACTTGTGGAAGGTCATTTACAATAAAGATTATGAGAAAAAATATTGCTTTTTGTGCAGACATTGTTATTTAATCTTTTAGACGGCAAAAGTGCATTAAACTAATTTAATTAAAAAATTAATTTTTGTATTAACCTTTAAGATCGGTAATGAGTAATTCCATATCAAAACGGACAAAAAAAAAAAAAGACATTTATCGATTTAATATTTTCGATTCAAATGAAATTCGCTACATATATTAAGTATTGCAAGTGTTACTTAAATCACAAATATTCTTGGTAAAGAATCCTCCTGATTAAAAAATATGACGTTTCAAAAATAAAAAAGCGGTTGAATGTTTTTCAAAAGTAATCACAATTCATTGGTCATAACTTCTAAAGTATACATTGTACAATTCTTATTTTTATTAAATTTTTATATATATTATGTTATTTTGACCTTTGAACTTTTGATCTAATGTAACTCACTATATATCATTTTGAAGGTAATTTTCTTGTTTTTAAAATTAACTTTTATTTACTATAGCTTAGGAGTTATTAATAGCTGGGATTTATTTTTGTCCATAACTCTTAAAATAAATATGGATCCAACTTGAAATTTTATATCGATATAGAGAAAATTTATGTCAATCATATATAATTTTTTAAGAATTTTTAAAATACCGGTTTTTGAGATAGTCTTAATTTTTTTATCTCCAACTTTGACCTTGAACTTTTGATGTAAAAAACTATGTCTATAATATGCAACAACATATTTCCATATCAGGATAGAACATTGCTGTGAAATTTCATGGTGTGGAAACACTTGCAGTGGTCATTGCATGTAGCGAATTTCAATGAAGTTGGAGATGTTAAATCCGATTGATGTCCGTTTTGACATTGAATCACCATATATGATTAAAGGAAGTGGTGCCATATATGCATTTAAGGGTTAAAGGAAATTGTTCGAGTTCTCTTCAAATACCGAACATTTTTAATAATTTGCAATCTAAATTCACAAAAAGAAAACATTTTTTTTTTTTTAATTTTCATTTGACTTAAGAAAATAAATTCTTTTGTTAACGTAAACGTTATTTTTGTTAGCAACAAGTCCAAAAATGTGATTGCATTTTGGAAAACTAAACTATATTTTGATGTTTGGCTGTTTTGCGTTTTCGGTGACGATATGTTAGAAATTTTCAATTTGTTTTGGATCTATTATTTTTAATGTATTAATACTCATTTTAGTTAATAACTTATTTACAAAAGCTCTTAAGAATTCCATAGATAGTATTAAATTAGTTTAAAAAACGTGATATAAACGTGTATAAATCATAAATAATGGTGGAACAAAATTTCGGATTTGTTTTAGACTCATCAACGTACAGCTACATGGTTGCTATTCTAATTATTGCAGATCTCCTTCATAATGTAAGGTACATTTAAATATAGTTTGCAAAAAGGAATTTTGAACCACCCTAATCTAAATACATATGACCGTTATAAAATATTAACCTTTAGCTAGCTATTATTACAAATGAAACCACAAATCAATTTAACCTTTATCTATTTTCTTTTTGATTTCAATCATACATTGTACAATGTCCGTGTACATTAACAGATAAAATAATCTCTTTTAAATTGTTTACTTTGTATTTTTTCCCTAAAATTAAACTCGCATATGTTTACGTACGAGTGAATACCGAATGTGGACTTTTCTTTGTTTACAATTGAACATATTAATTTGTATTATTTTTCAACGAAACACGAATATTAACATATAAATGCAATGCAACAACCTTAAAATGACATACGTTGCTTGCAGCAGCTATCACAAAAATGTTAAATTTTAAATGTAAAAAAAGAAATATGTGGGATTTTTCCAATAGAATATAGAATATAGAAATATATAGAAAGACATTAATAGATCAGATGTTTGTATCATGAATCCAGACCGACGATAAATAAATAAATGAATGCATCATTACATTTCTGTGCACTATGGTACTTAAAGACCCAACATATCGATGCGTATAAGTAAACACACAGTTAGTCAGTCAAATTGAAAGCAAAGAAACATTTGTTGCATCAATACCAATTCCATCATTTACATATTTAATCATGCAAACAATATACAACATACTGCTGCAACACGTGAAATAATATTTATTTTGTTGACACTTTAACAAACAAAAATGTTTCGTTTTCTCTTTTTTTTTAATCTTTAAAAATACAACGAAATGCAACAATCATTTAAATAACAAAAGATTTGTTTTGAATAAAATTGTTATTAAAGTAAAAACTTTTCTACATTTGTTTTTCAAAACAAAAGTGTAGTTTGTTAAATTGTTTATTAATTATTTTATTTATTGGGCAAACACAATATTTAATCTTAAAAAAAAAGAGGAAAACTTTTGAATAGACGTCACTTAATGTTGATAAATATTCAATCATTCCTATATTTATCGAACAAATACATTTATAGTAGTTACAATAAGTACACACACACATACACACACACAATAGTAATTTTTCATACATTTAATAACATAATCTTATCTTGGATTCATAATTGTCATTTGGCCTTCACGTACGGCATAGTTGTACATACATTCTTTTGTATTTTTCTTTTCTAGAAAAAAATTATAGTAATTAATAATAGTAAAATAATTATTTGGTAAAATAATAAACGAAAAAAATAAAGAAATAAAAAATATTACGACTTTTTTGAAAAATTACATTTTAAACAATTTAAAACTATAGAATAGAACTTCAAATGAAATGATGAACAAAATCTTAAAACATTTTTAAATCTAATTGCTTTATAAATACCAACAAATAGATACATAGATACTTAACTAGTTTGAACAGTATATTCTTGTTGTATTTAGTTTGTTACTTTGTGAGCTTTTAAAATTACACTCTTTTTTTTCGTTCAGTGTATTCACAATCAATTCAATTTAATCACCTGTTTCAGTTCTTTGCGAACATTTTGATTTAGTGTAGTTTGTAGTTCATTAGTATGAGTATTTTTTAAATTATTCTACATTTCCTTTTTAATTTGCACTATTAAAGCCAAACGGAAACATTTCATTTCCCATGTTCTCTTTTTTCCACTAGCACACACATACATTAGTATGTATATCCATATATACACATACATATGCATGTGCAAAATCAGAATATTTTATTATATTTGTTATTTTAGTTATTGCATTTTAACAAAAATTGTTACACAGTAAATTGACACTTTGATAAAAAAAAAAAAAACTGTTTTTTCCTGGTGGGTGAGAGAGACACAGAATGAAAAAGAATGCAAATGAACTATAGACTACACAAAGCTACATAAATCATAAATAAAATCACAAATAAATAAAATAAATAAAATAAAAATAAAAATAAATAAATAGACATATTTTGAGAACAGTTTACATCTGACATGCCAGACAAATAGAGAGAATGACTAAAATGTTTGACAGGCAGATGACAATGATGGCATATTATATGGCAATAGCAACCAAATGTTGTAATATATTCAGCAAATATGTATGTAATCGAATAAAAATAATGATTGAATATAATTGTTAATATAAATAAGGTATGCGCATGAAAAAAATCGGTGCTTACTTTACAACTTATTACTTTTATAATACGTACAATAGTAAGTGTACATTTGTTAAAACTCTAAGTGGTTTTGTTTTAATAGTATAATAATTAGATCCAATTTCGTTCAGAAGCACACGCATCTTAATAACTGAAAAAAGTGAATTTAGTGACTATAGAATCGCAGAATTTTAAAACAACGTCTTTATATCTCTTGATAGAATGTAACTATTTCTTTAACATTTTCTGTATATTTTATAAGAAAATAGAAAAGACCACCGAAGTTAAATTAGTTTCTAATAGGAAAAGATGTGAAATCCACGAGAAATAAAATTATTGAGATCAAAAGTAAGCACTAGTGCATTTTTAACAATATTCGGAGTATAAATTCCATATCACGCAAATGAGTGCCATATTTCTTCTGATAATTATTAAATACATAGAATTCATATATTTTTCCACCTGAGCGAGAAATCGATAGAATTATTGTAAAAAAAAAAACAAAGAAGAGATCAATTAATTTTCGTAAATTAAATTGAATGAACTAAATTTTGCGCATTTTAAATAAGAATGTTGTATGAATGATTTACCTATTACGTTTCATAAAAGATCTCTTAAGAAAACTTAATAATGAGCTTTATTTGGATCTAATTATGTAGTAATAAAGATTTGTATTAGATTTATATTTAAAATATGCAAACAATTTATCAACTCAGAATTCCAAAAAAAAAAAAAAACACAATCTAGGAACCCATTATTTAAAAGCTTAATTTGACAGTTTTTATTGACATAACTTATGTTATTGCTATTTATTTTTTTCTTTCTTTTTGAGTAGTAACCTGAATATAAAAAACATTTAACTAAACAATAATTTGCTGCTGCTTTTATTAATATTATTATTATTATTTATTATTATTATTATTATTATTATTATTATTATTATATTTTTTTCGTTTTATTGTTATTGTTGTTGGTATACGTAATTTATTTAAAATAAACTGGAGCCACAGAGTCTGGCTAAAGATTTCTTTAATAAATTGAATTATTTCCCTGTGTTATTCGGCAACGAAAATATGATTTTGTGTTTTTTTTTTTATTAAAATGAAGAAAGAAAGAAAAATATTCATTAAACAAATATTTTTATTATCGTGACAGATTGTGAGAACATTTTTAAAGAAAATCTAAAAAAAAGTATCCAGAAAAATTTAATTTTAAATGTTAAAAAAAGTAATTTATTTAACATAATAAATACAAGGTGACCTCTAAAATAAAGTTATTATGAAAAAAGGAAATATTTTTTTATTATTTTTAGGTCAATGAAATATTCAAAGAAATTATGATAAGTAAAAATATAAATAAAATATAATTTAAATGAATCTAAACACCAATAATAAATTTAAATCAAATGAAAGAATAATAACAATATAGAATAATGTATTAAATAAGTGAAGATTTTTTTGGGAGTTTAAATTAATTGGCATTTCATAAGTAAATTTTAATTACACATAAACCAAATATTTTTACACCAAAAATTAATTTAAGTCGCTAAAATTTAAATAAAATAACTACAAGAATTTTTCAAAAAATTCCCCGTAAAAAGTTTAATAATTAAGGAAACAAAATGTTAAAAGTCCAAATGATGGAACAACAACATGGTAGCGGCGAATCTAACCGAGATTCTACAACTACTAGTGTTAAGCAACAGCTGCCGGAATCGACGTCGCCCAAGCGCTCAAATGATGGTGGTAGTGGTAATATTATTACAAAAACACCAAATTCATCACCATTGCATCATCCAGTGCCACAAAGACAAATGACTACTGGTAGTATTAAGTCAGCTAGTCAAGGCTCATCGCCTGCAGGGTACGTAGTTTCAAATATTTTATAATTTTTAATATAAATTAACGAAATATTTTATTTAAAATACAATAAAATAATTTAAAAAAATATTTCAAATTATTTTTTAAATAAAATTATTTACTAAATTTTTATTGAAGTTTATTATATTATTTATTAATATTATTAATTTTCTAATTGGTATAAATATATATTTTAAATAAATTGACAAACACTGTATGTACACATTTTCTTTCTTCTTCTAAAAATGTTTATTTTAAACATTTTGACACATTTGTCCCACTTTTTCGATGTTTACATTTTTTATCCCATGTTGAAATTTTTTCCTATATTTGTTGTTATTATTTTTCAAACCACAAAGATTAATAATTCATTACAAAAATAAACGTATTACATAGTCCAGGGATTAAATATATTATTTTTGTTGTAAAAATTCATCACAAATTGCTCATAAATATGTTCTTTAAAATCTGGACTAAGATGAATTGCAGCTGTTTCTTCTTTTATTTTTTAACAAGTTATCGTTCTATTTAAGAAAGTTAAAAACTTACGTGATGTTATCGTTGATAATAAAAACATTAAAATTAATTCATGGAATGAATTAAATTAGTCTAAATCCTATTTACATATAAAAAACAAAAACTAATTTGAATTGGAATTGAAATTGGAATTGCTTTTGATATCGATTTTCCTTAATATGCTTTTATTTCAATCATAATTTGTTGTTTAATAATCTCTTTAAGCCATATAAAATTGTGTTTGAGCTTGATTAATCCAATCGATGTAAGCAGAGACGCGAGTGTAAATCGAAGGCAGTTGAGCCAAACCACAAGGAATGTAACCCCATGATACAATACCAATCAATTCAGCGGGAGAATTTTCATATTCCTTGACCAATGGGCCGCCAGAGTCACCATTGCAGGCAGAAATACTTTGTTGCAAAGAGTCCGAGCACAAGTTGGTTTCATGAATAGGAGCATCGGCGGGCAAAGTGGCCTTGCACTTGTTGAATTCAACAATTTGAGTTGTAACAGTTTGCAAAGTACTGGCAGCAGTCAAGACATATGATTTAGGTTGACCCCAACCATACAAATGAGTTTCACCTTCATGAATTTCCTCTGGAGCAGGCAATACAGCTGGTTGTACCCATTCGGTAAATTCGAAGGGTTGTGAAACATGTAAAATGGCAATATCGTAAGGACCAACACCACCACTGTAGTTTTCATGTACCTTGCCATAGTCCACTACACGAGATTGAGTCTTAGCATCATAATTGGTGCGCTTGTGGAGACCAGCAACAACACCCATACCCACTGGATTGCTAATGCAATGAGCAGCAGTCAATACCCAGTTTTTGTTTATGATAGTACCACCACAGATATGAGAGTGTTTAGATGTTTTGCTCAAGGATACGATGTAAGGAGCTGAATGAGGTACAGCTTCTTCTCCCTTAATAATATAGCCGGTGGCAAAACTAGGCAATAGTTTTTGAGCAATATTTGGGAATGAGGCGGCATTGGCGTAGGCCACCAAAAGAGCACAAA
>MINK01172643.1:4732-22930 GCA_001735545.1 Phormia regina
CCCATATATAGTTCAACTAAAGCTAGAATATCGGTCAAAATAATTATATTATTTATAAACATGTTCCGTGCAAACAATTTAAATAAATAATGTTTCCTGCTAAAGTGCGTTTATAGGAATATGCACCAGTGTATGTTACTTAATTATATACTTTTATATAATAGATGTTTTCTAAAGATTTTACTCTGCAATTTATTTAATTTTTTTGAAGAAAAATAAAAAAATGCATACACAGAGGTTTCAAAAACCCGAAAACTAAACCACCAATAATTCTAAATGAGTTTCAATAGCAAAATTCGCGAATGGGTTTCCGATAGTTTGATATTGTTATTTATGCCGTCATCATTTCCTACAAGAATCCAGAAATATTAACTTATAGTTATAGTTAGTTATTTTTTGAATAATTATTTAACCTTTAGAATTATATCAATAAAATTTCACATGCTCAGAGATGAGGTGTTTTCGAATTGATTTGGTGGAATACAGGAGGGAAGTGGGTTGCTCCCCAAAGTTGGTCATATATGGCATGTATCTTTTTTGAAAAATCGTCAAAAATTAATTTATTATATGACAAAAAAGAAATTATATATGTAGATAGTTCTTCTAAATCTCTATTAGTTTTTTTACATAAAGATAATATTCAAACTTTAATAAAATTTAAACGAATTTTTACATGTAAAATTGTTAAATAATTGCATTTATATTCATTAAAATGATCACCCTTTCCTTATAAGGGTTCTCTGTAAGAAAATACTTTATGGATGTATACTTTACATATAGAACTATAAAATTAAAATAATTTTAAGTCGATCCTAGATTTTCAAGTTAAGAACATAAAAAAAAACAATTTTCCAATATTTACAAAATTTGAAAAAGGCTTGTGGTCAGATGTTTTATCTAAACTCCTCTGATTTCTTTTGAAAGTGTTATACGAATGATAAAGCCTAAATGTTGCAAAATTTTTTAAAACAAATTCAAAAAATTGATTTCTTTTTTTAAGTTCCAACTTCGGATTCTATATAACTTTCAAACGGATTCATATATTTGTTTGTGTCTTCTAGCAATATTATCAAGAATTTTCTAAGGAATATTTTTGGAAGAAATGTTAAGCCCGACAAGTTTAAAAAAACGAGAGAAAAAGGTACAGTCGGTCCAGCCCGACCATATGACACACCATTGCCTATGTGTACAAAAATTCGGGAAGGTGCCAATTATAGGCCTATACTTGTATTAAGTGAAAAATGAGTAATACTAATATAAAATATTTTGTCGATACTGAGATTCACATATATGCACTTTTTGGTGATTCCCGAAATTGGGTCATATATGGGAGCTATGGTCAATTATAGAGAATTCTTCATAAAAATTTACACTATTAATTATACTTGTAAAAATGTTATTTCTCTCGAATATTAAGCTGATAACAATTTTATGGGATTTATGCACATTAAAGTGATTTTTGAAAGAAGGGTTCATATGTGAGCTAATGCCTATTAAGGACCAATTTTCAGGAAACTTGGCACACGAATCAATGCTTATATAAAACATATGTGTGTTAAATTTCATTAAAATATTTTTAAGGTATTTGCAAGCATATAATGGGCTGATCATGACCAAAATCAACAGGCTTCGTCCTTGTGCAAAAAAAAAAAACATATTTACCAAATTTCATCAAATTATCTCTAAAATTTGCGCAAAAAGCTTTACATGGACAGCCAGCTAGCCAACCAGACAGACGGACATCGTTAAATCGAAAATATAACATTCGACTCAGTCGAATGTTATATTTTAAGGTAGGGGTAGGAAGATTTTTTCTCTGTGTTACAATATTTGCACAAACACATAATACTAAAACCACCTATGGTGCTGTAGGGTATACAAATTTGGTAAAAATTTATTTCGGCCTAAATGTCTCTTAAACTATAATCTAAATATGTAAAAAAATTGGTAAAGTTTTACTAGGACTATTTATATATAAAATTTCTTATCTTTTATATCATTAATGAATTTTTAGCAATTTTTCAAAAATTACATACCCGAGAGAGCAAACTTTAAAGGGTCAACCACTTTTCCTCCTCAAAAACTAGGATGCTGTACTTAGCTCTGGTCATGTGAAATGTCTCTACTGGTTCAACAGTTACAGAATTAATTCCAAAAAAACCACTGTGCTGATAAAACATTTTAAAGAAGATTATTTTACTCATCTACGATGGGTACAAAATGACCACATTTTGAAGAATTATAGGCATGAATCAATAATATTCGCCATTTCATCATAATTATTCTTTTCTCCATAACAATAGTTATAATTATTCCTAAAAATATAAAGAAAGTATTGAATACATTATATTCATTTTCTAATTCATTTTTATTTCCATTAAACTCGTACACAAAATTATTATGGAATTAGTTAATGTTTATAATGAAATTAATTTCTTTCCAATGAAAACTGTCACAAATGTCTACTAAATGTTAAAACCAAGACCATGTCTATTTTCAGACGAAATGAAAACATTTATTCTTCATTTCAAATTAATAATAATAAAAAAATGTACAAAAAATCGCATAAAAATCATGTAGTTCCATGCACTGCTCATACCTAGTGACCGATAAAACGCACCCAAAGAAATAAAAAAAAAGAACACAAGAAAACAAATTAATAGAAAATATTTTATTATAAGAAATTATAATTCTTGTATGAAAAGCGTTTTTATTTATAAAATATAAATGCAAATTTTTCATATTGCAATTTTTTCTCTCTCAATATAAAACCATAACCATGTTTAGAATATTTAATATTCTTTTTAGATTTGTTGTAAAATAAAAAAAATACAAAGTGAAAATACATATTCTTGACAATAAATACAATGAAGACAGATAGACAGACAACACTTTGGTTAATAAAAAATATATATATTGTAATACTATTCAATTAGCAAGGTCGAATTTAACATACCTTTCTCATAGAGAGTAAACAAGTTTACAATCGCAAATTGCCTTGATTTCTTTGTTTAACGGTACAAAAGCAAGGTTTGTGGGCTATAATTAGACACCAGCGAAATGGAATGAGCATTTTCTGTGCTATTACACTCTTTATCAGCATTCGTGGTTTCTTATCCATTTGGGTGTCGTTGAAACCTAAATATAGTGACCGTCTTGCAATATTGGGGGACTCTTTGAGCTGCGAAAATCATTTAGGACAAGTAAAACAGAGGTTCTAAGAAGACATCCGGTTCGAAGGACCATGAACAAGTTTGCAGCAAAATAAAATGCGTATTTTTCTGTATCTAATCTTTAACAATTTTTAACAATCAAAATTTGAACAAGACCCATATAATTCTAAAAAAGATTAACATGTAACAAATCCAATAAATATTTAATTATATCACCCTTTTGTAATACATATTAAAAAAATATAATAATAAAATACAGTAAAATTTTAAATTTACTGATTTTTATAAAACATTTTCATATGTAGTGACCTGAATCATGTCTGTGTTGTAAAACTTCATCGTTGTAAAGTTAAAGAAATATTAAATAAAAAATATATATAATGAAATGTAAAGAACCTTTAATTTAAATTCATACTTATTTAATTCCTATAAATTGGCTAACTTTTTAAATATATAAAATTAAATATGTTTTTTCGTCTTTGCCTTTCTTGTATAATTTAATGTGATTCCATGTGTCTGGTAATTCTCATTAAAAATCATATTTTATAGTTGTTGAAAGAAACATTAATTTGAAAATTTACTATTTAAAATGTATTTTATATTTTTTATAACTGTAACTAATTTTAATATTAAAGTTATATGTATGTATATGTGATATCGAGGATGTTGTCTTTTCAACATTACTTTAGTTTTTTTTAACAACTTTTTTTTTGTTGTTAGTGTCTGAATGCAATTTGTTCCAAATCAACAACTTTCCATAATCGAAACAAATCGTTTTTACACAACCAATATAATGTGGAACTTCTTCATTTGCAAAGAAGCAAATTCATAAAGTGAACAGTGGTTTGGAAGCCTACCAAAAAGTATTACAATGAAATTAAAATGCTTTTTAATTTTAAAACTTTGTAGGAAATTTTTAATCAATAAATAATACACAGGAAAAATATTACTGTCATTTTTCAATAAACTTTATTATTTTATTTTGCATTAAAATTTAATAAATATATTCAAATAAATATAATATAAAAATACAATTTAGGTATCATTATTCTTTAATATATATTTTTTTTTTAATATTTTACATGAATGTTCTTAATTGACTTAATTTATTAATTGGAAATGTTTTTAATTTCATTATGGTAAGAGGTGCAATTTTGAACAAATTTTTAATTGAATGCATTAGTTTCATATATGTTTGTTAATTGGTGACTTTTACTGTATAACACATACATTTAAATAGTTTAAGAAATACAGATTTATTACCCAAAAATTCACGTTTGGCCCAGCTGTACATAGGTGATTGTGCTCATGCCTGTAACGCATAGAAAGAAGGTATCCATCACCCACTTTAAAGTGTAACAATCGATTCAGTATAATTTTTTTCTTAAGGGATTCCTGTAGTGCGATTCAGTAATTCATTTTTAATGATAATTGAATCGTTAAAAGAAATAAACAACATTATCGATTTTGCAATTCTGTAACACTTTTTAACGACGTTCTTTGTCTACTTCTGTCGGGCCTTAAAACTTTTACAAATATAAACCGATTTTAAATATTACATTTTTGAAAATATTTGTAAAATATTAATATTTGTAAAAGTTATAAGTCACGATATGTTTTCACTCTCGAGGTGAAACTGCTACAGACAACAATATTCTAAAAGCCTAACTTCTCCCCTATCGATGTTCCAAGTTTCATCTAAATCGGTTTATTGGTTTCAAAACTCCACACATATTACCATTTGTTCTCTTGGGTCCCCATTATTTTCTTATATGATTATATGAACTGTATTATTATCCAATTATGTCAAATAGATAGAAAAACCATATCATGTAGAGGACCCGATTCGAAATATTTATAAACAATATAATCAATAATCATCGCCAATTTACTACTATAAAAGCATAATGCCATTCAATTGAAAAATCAGTTATTGGAAAAATAATTATTAATCTCATGTATATATGATAGTGAATAAAATTCACTCAGAGAAATGATTACTTCAATAAATAAAATACATCAGTTATACATGATTCTTTATTGTTATTGTTATTGTTATTGTTTCATAGTTTAAACAAAAATTTCACTTTTCGATTTTTCTACTTTTTTATATGTAAATAGTCGATTTGTTTGCCTTTTTTATAGTAAATTTTTCGACTTTTTTGAAAAATTTTGAATAGTCGATTTTTCGACTATTTAAAATTTTCTCTAAATAATTTCGACTCTTCGACTTTTTTGGAATATTTTCGTCTATCTGCCAACAAGAAATTCGATTTCTGGATAATTTTTGAACCAAAAAGTGGATTTCGAAAGTGTAGCCTACAACAAAGCCAATGATAATAACAAATAATTTAAAAAAATGATAATAATAAATAAACAAAAAAAGTTAGCCGACTCAGTCATCTCAATATTTTAGCTGAATTTAGCCGAATAAGTCGGCGACGGCTGTTAGTCGACTTTCAGCCAATCGGCTTCGCCCTCTGGTTTTGATAAAACTAGTTCTGATTATTATAAAAAAATGAACAAAATTCTCTTAAGAAAACGAAATCTGCAATTTTAACTAAAAATATATATAACAAACCACTGTGCAAAAGAAAAGCAAAAACATACACAAAAGTAAAAAAAAAAGAAGAAAAATAACTTAAATATAAGTAACAGTCAACTGTTTAGTTTAAAAACACTTCTCTTATTTTACTTAATTATCCAAAGATCCAGTGGTATAGAATTTACCATTTTTACAGGTAAAATAAGTTGATTTTTTTTTTTGTTTTCGTTAGCCTCTAATAGTTACTTAGAGCTAAAACACAATACCTTTAGGCTAAAAACTTGAATGATTCATTACCTTCAGCATAATAGTTTTCCTGCCACCATCATGATCTTGTCTTCATGTTCTCATCAATGTAAATTTCTTACTATACCCTACAATAGGTATAAAAAATCAGTACTGGACTTTTTAATAAGCAAATAAACATTAAATCCAAATATATATCAATATCATTACCAACTCTTAATTTATATATGTTTAAAGGCAATAATGAAATTTTTAAAAACTTGTTCTTTTATTATTACTCTCCTTTACAAGTTGGGCATTAGGAAGGCGACTTTGATCGAATACTTGAGAATTTATTTCAAAAGTAACAGAAAACATTAGACTTCTGTCTTCTCTACTGTTTTGTTATTTTAAACATTTGTCTGTGTTGTTAACATTCATATCTTCAGCAGTTTTTATTATTAGTGTGATCGTAAAGTTGGTTTTTACGAGTGTCAAAAGTTACGCCTAGTTATGAGTTATTAAATCTTCATTTAAGCCAATTAAGTGTAAGCACTAACAATTCAAAGTATTTCAGTCAAGTTTTCATCTGTATTGTTATATATTTTCATTTGTTTTTGTATATATGTATGTGTGTGTGTGTGTGTGTGTCTTAATGCATATCTAATTGGGTGGTTTATGGAGCAGTGCGTAGAAGTGTTAATCTTTACATGTCAAGGAAAAAGATTTTATGAGTTGATCAATAAATATGCAAAATTTTAAAAGAGAACTTTTTCTTTACAATAAATATTAAAATATTGAGGTCGGGCTTTTATTTTAATGGTTATTTTTATATTTTTACTTTTTTGTAATTTTATTAAGTGTATGTATGTCAAAGGCTCTCATACACATAAATGCAATTTAAATACTGACATCTGTCAGTTGGCTGAAAGTAAAATGGTTTAAAATGATTTAATATACCGAAGTATCCGGCATATTAAATTATTTTCAAGTACAATATTTCTCCTTCTTTATAACAAAAGTCGTAATATTTATCTATATTATTCGAATTATCATCTATATTCAGTTTAAGTTTTAAATGCAGTTAACAACATTAACAGCAGCGGCAATAGCAACAATAAATAATGCAATTCATAAAGTGACAATAAAGAAGCCGCATTAACGCCTACAAAATAAAAATATGCGAATATTTTGTAAAAAAATGGAAAAAAAAAACTAAAAAATATTAAAAATTCATAAAGAAAAAGCTGGGTTTGTAGGAAAAACAAAAAAAAACTTAACAAATCACGTTCATAACGAATTGACAGCGGCAATGTTATAACAAATGTTTGTTCTCAGATTTATTACAACATTTCTCTGCTGATGACTTATTTCAAATATGTAACGTAAAGTTATTTATTTTTAAGGCGATAGTTTGTGCTCTATTTAAGGTCAGCAGTTATCGAAGGACACATTCTAAGTGGCTAGATAAATTATGAAAACTCCAGGACAAGAGAAATGTTATAGAAGAAGAGAATTAAAGAATTTGTGTTTTCAATTGCAAGTTTTTAGCTGTTTAAAATTTAATTGAGATGATAATTGAGCTTCATAAATCTATTAAAATTTTGATTACAGTAGTCAAGGATTTCATTGGAATAATCATTCCAAACAACAGCAAAATCTCAGTTCAACTAAATTTCCAAATTTTAGTTTTTGACAATCATAGGAAATAAGCTTAAATTACGTAGAGTAGACTTGAAATGCTATATCAATAAACTTTCTTTAGTAATAAAAACTTTAATGCGTTGGTTTATATTTAAACGCTTTTGCCTCTGACTATCTTCATGTTAACTTTTATTATGAATTTGTGAAGTGACCAAAACCATCGAAATCTGGAGGAAAATGTGGAATGGAATTCTCAAATCACTATATACGTTGAAAGTCAGGCAACATTATTGTCCCTGAAAAGTCACTATGTTAGATCCTATGTCTTTGAGTTTATAAAAAAAGACTCTGTTAGGTTCCGTGTCACTGCGACATTCTCGGCAATGATGATCTGGCTCGCATTGGCTCGGGTCGGGATAGGTCTTTCGAGGAGACATTTGTTACAATTCCTACTTTAGGGTCATACGGGAATGGATTCTGGACAACACGAATCGTACCTGGAGGAACAGAACGGACTGTAGGATATCAAGAGCATTATGGCCTAGTCTTCAACTGTCAGATTCGAAACATCTTCTGGATAGGAGTCGTCATAATATAAGAATTATAGTAGGAATTACTACTGTTCACTACTTACTAGGGAATAAGATGAGTAAATGGGACATTGGTGTGACCCATTTTAGCAGGTCGTGCGATGATGTGGACGAGCTAGAGACAGTGGAACACATTCTCTGTCATTGCGTAGGACTTCAGCAGCGTAGGCTGAAGTGGTTTGTAAGCCACACAAAGCATGAACTAGATGAGGTTACGAGCAACACGCTTACTAATCTCATAGGATAAATTGGCTTAGAGGCCAATTTAGAGTGGAACCTAGGGTTTAGGTTCCACTCTTTCTTCTTCATCTAAGTTTTCTTTTCTCTTGTTCTGTTTTTCAATTTCTCTATATTTCTCAAAGGGATCAAAATGGACCTTTTTAGTCTCTGGGTGGAAGCGTGAATACGCCACCTAAAACCATCGAAACAACCCCACCACATGGGGTAGATTCGCCAAGTGATGGGGACAGAATCACTTTCGTCTCTGTAGATTAAGTTAAATCGGTCCACCAACAGTTTGACGAATGTACATCAGGAGGAATATTGCGCATAAATGATAATTCTTTTTACTCTTTAAAGGAATTTATTAAAAAGGGTGCTGCAATTCTAAACTAGCGTTTTGAAAAAAAAAACAATTTAATTTGCTTTCCACGGACTAAGAAATAAAAAAAGTTATCCGCGTTGCAGAGACAATATCACTGCCTTTTTGCTAGTACCATAGCAGCGTATTAAGGATAACATGTATGAAATGACACAACAGAAATGAGAAAATGAATCCTCATCTAGCCTTTTTATTTTGTTTTTAGCTTCAAAATTTCCGTTTCAGACGGACGAAATATTTCAATATTATTTATTCCGATCAGCATTGCCGTTGATAATTTTCAAAAAGTGTCCAAAAAAGAGGTATTTCAAAATAAAAAGTTGCTTAAAAAGGGATTTTCTGAAAAAAGGGTCAACCGATTTAAAATCTAAAAAACTCCTTAAAATTTTTTATTAAGAAAAGCTACAGTTATATTAATAACAAAATATTTTATAATTGTTTTACAACAATTTTTAATATTGCTAAAGTAAAGTCTTTTAAATCCCTGTCGGATCAATTTAGTACTGAACACAAGGATACACACGAGTTGACTGATGTTTATTGGACAAACTATTTTTTTAAAATTGATAACTTAGTACAACATCACGTTGTCCAAAGGGATTGCTGTGAGGCATGTAGGAATATATGATATAAATATATGTTTGCAAACTTTAATATTTTTAGTTAACAACAGTTTCAGTCCATTTACTAATACTCCTCGGTTTTTTATATCACTATCCTGTAAAACAATCTAAAAATTATTCATTTATTTGTTGAAATGAATATATAATGGGTCAATAGATTTCTAACAACTAATTTTATCGTCATTTAAAAATGGGTACAAATAAATGGCCAAGTGGTTAAAAAAGTGGCAAACTGTAAGCGGTTGAAAATAATGACCAATTTAGAGAAGCACTATATTAATACTTTAATGATCACTTATTATTATTATTATTATTATTATTATTATTATTATTATTATTATTATTATTATTATTATTATTATTTTTAGGTAAAAAAAATAAGATTTAGAATTTTAAGATTTTTTTTTTTTGGCAGAGTGGTAAATGAGTCGAAAATTATACATAATTCAGGGAAAGTTAATGCCAACATTTGAATGATCTCGTTTCCTTATTTATAAGTGAGTAAAAATATGAATTTTTAAAATTATAAGATTCGTGCCAATTGTATTAATGAACCGGTCCCTCATACGAGTTGAGTACAAATCGACACTTAACTCGTCACCAAAGTTCCAAAAACACTCGCTGTTAAACAACTAAGAGTTATTTTATAACATGCTTGCTAAGTGCGCAATTAGCTACTAGTGCGAAATAGAAATCAGTAGCTAAGGCGTTAGCTTTGAAGACTATAAAACAACATACGTTAGACTAGCACGAGTTCGATTCGAGGTGACGCCATGGAAGAATTATAAAATAAGAATTTATAATTTTCTTGCCTGAATCGTATATTTGAGTTAAATGTTTCTGAAAAGGCGCTTAATTCAGTAAAATATAATATCCTAATTTTGATAATCTTGTTCTATTTTTTCTTTTTAATATTCTAAAATATTTTTTGGCAGAATGGCGATTTTTATTTTTTAATTTTTTTAATCTAATTATAAAAAAAAAAAAATTTCACAATTCAATTAAGCACCAATTTTGACACATTTTACCCCAGAGTGCGATGTCTAGCGTTTTATTATATGGAACAATCAAGGAAAACTAAAATAGGGATATGGAAAGTTCCATTATTCAATTTATTGTATCTATCATATATAAAACATTTTTATTCAAATGTATAGTATAGTTTCGGGCGTAAATAGGAAATTTTATGATATGAGAATAAAGGCGCAATATAAATGATTGTACTGAACATAATCAAATAGGATGAGGTATCCTAAAAGCTGATTTTTTAAACTATTTAATTTGCAACAAAACTAATGTTTAAATTTTTTAAAAAATGTGTGTAATAGAAATATATTGTGAATAGCAACTTGAGCTCAGTTTACTGATCATCGAAAAATATGTTTAAAACAGGTATAGTTTTATAATCCTGTGTATATTAAAAAAGATAAATGTAACTGTGACTGTATGGTACCCAGCAAAAACTTGGTAATGGCATGTAGTTACAGATGTAGTTACTTTTCAATGACAAAGTTTAAAAACTGAATAAATTGTGGTCTTCGATAAAGTGATTTTTGTTAAAAAAATATAATAAAATAATTTTTTATTATATTCAAAATAAAATGTCTTGACATTTAAAACTACACATTCAAATTAAATATGAAAATATTTTTAAAATTTTCAATTATATGTTGCTTATTCTTCTTAAATTATCATAAGCGTCAAAATATTATTACAAAATAGTGTAAAATTTTTATTGCTCTTTTTATAAAAGGCAAAAATTTATTAAATCCGTAGGAGTAAAGTGAAAAAGTGAACAGTTCAAAAGCCAAAAATTTTCTAAAGTTGTTTTATTAAAAGGTGAAAAATTTCATTAATCACATTCGGATATTACGGAAACCGGATTAAAATCTTGTATATTTTCAGCCTGGGACTTATGCGAGGAGCAAATCCTGGGATGAAACAACTCCAAGCAAGAGTGAAACCATAATTGTGTTTACATGAGGTGCAGTTGGTTCCGGGAAACAGAGTGCACTATGGTCAGGATTTTAATTCACCTGTGGCATGGACTGAGAATATGCAAAAGATAACTGTTGGATGGTTATGGTATGTATATATTTTAATTGAAGCATAAATCATGTATTTATCTTTTTATTTCAAAGATTATTTACTGTATGATTTCTTTTTAATATTTTTAATAAAATTAAAAAAAAATCCAACTAATTCCTTTTGTTTTAACTAATGGCTTCTGTAATATTTTAAAATCAATGAGTTACTGAACAACTCAAAAGTAATTAGTTCTTCTAATGGCATCTGAGTAATGGCATGAGGTAAGTAGTTGCCTCTAATGTCATCACCGTGTTAAAATAATGTGTTATTCAGCTAATGTGTAAGTAGTGTAAAGGCATTATATTAGCTTCTTAACTCATTACTTGTCAACCGAAGTTTTTGCTGGGTAACTTAGGCTATTGTGGTAAACCACGAATGGTATGTATACATTTTTAACAGCGCAAATGTAAAAATTACTTTGCAACATGATAATATGTGATTATAACTTAAATAATGGATCCTTTTAAGTTAATTAAAAATCACAACATAATTATTATAAATAGACAAATTTCTTGTTTACTCTAACTTTGTTGGTTTTGTTCTACACAGTACTGTATATTGTATACACTAACGCAAAAACTTTTGTCTTCATTAATTTTTCAATTAAATAAAATTAAAAGAACAAAATATTTCGCAAATAAAAAACACTATTTTCCAGGAATTTTTTAAAGTTATTTTTGAAAATAATAAAAAAAAAATAAATAAATATCGTTAACACAATTTTGTTATTACAAATAAAAAAAAAATAAAACTTTCAACATGATGTGCTCAATATTCAAGTAGCAAATCAGTCGGTAGCTTAAGATTTTATCCATCACATTGATTGATGTTGAAACACGCCGATATAGACGTGTTTTGTTAATGATAAAAACTTAAACTAAATTCAAACAAATACTTACTTATACTTATCATTCATTTTTTTTATATTTTAGTATTTCTAGTTCAAAAGTCTAATCTACAATATTCACACGCTATTAACTTTATGGCCAAAAATATATATTTTTTTGTTAATTTTCTACCTTAAACCTGAACTTTATTAGTCTGGCTAAAACAGACTGACTGACGAAGTGACTAATAAAATCAGAAATTAAATTAAATAATCACATTTGAAATATGTATGCATATAAATAAATAAATTTTCATTAAGATTGTATTTAACCACTAATGCCAACTTAATTTTAATCTAGATTAGATTACGAATTAGATTTTAATTTAAGTTGTTGTATTAGTGTGTGTAGTGTCTTG
Organism: Phormia regina; assembly: GCA_001735545.1. Lineage (NCBI taxonomy): Eukaryota > Metazoa > Arthropoda > Insecta > Diptera > Calliphoridae > Phormia > Phormia regina. Next base: position 17,467 of record MINK01172643.1, read on the forward strand.
ATTTTATGATTTAAACGTGTACACGTACTAAAAACGCAACAAAATTTCCTTTTTAGAAAAAATATAAAATTGTTTTAAATCTTTTTCTTTCTATTTTCCCTATAAAAAGTTATAAACTATTTTAATTACAATTTCATACCGACTTGGTAAAAGTACTTATATATACATATCGTTAGTTGAAATGGAAAATGAGTATAACTACAAATTTTACTTATATTTAGGGGAAATATACTAAAAAGGGACATGTAAATTTGCTAACCATAGGCTAAAGATTTACTTAATTTAAATTAGCTATAGTGGCATAAATTAATTAAATGTTTAATTAAAAATATTAATTTATACAGATTTAAAATTCTTTCTCCTGTATAAGTAAAACCATTTAATTATGTGTTTTTATATTTCAGCTAACAATATGTGTTATATATATATAAAACACTATTACAAATAATACTCACTCGCACTCACTCACTAACATTAAACTACATATAATTTCAATTAATTTTATTTTATTTATATTTCTTTTACTAAATACTTTTAAATAAACCCTAATTTATTTTGAAAATTTATGTATTTAGTTCAAAATTTATCAAACCGCATGCATGTACGTCAATGTTTTTTATTTTTATTTATTTTATATACATAAGTATATATATATAGATTTTTTTCTTTTTAGCCCAGTTATTTATTTTGAATGATTGTCTATCATTATGACAAAATGTATTTTTAATACCAACAACTACCGTCTATTTAAATGTCTGTCTGTCCGTCCGTCCGTCTGTGTACTCGTACTCTTTAATACTATTTAGAGTACATTTAGTGCTGTTATCGTAAGTCAACCAAACTAATAAAAAAAAAACATATTAGTATGCACAAGGCGCTATTTTCTTGATAATTGTCAATAACACTTTTAACAATTTCTATAAGAAATTTTAACAAAAAAAATTATATAAATAAATTGAATTACACGAATTAAAGTTGAAGAAAAAAAAAAAAAAAATAACAAATTTTCTATTGTTTGTTAACAATTGTTAACAGTAATTGCATGTCAGTTTAAATGAATTTTACAGTAATGAATCGAAAGACAATAAAATAAAAAATAAAAATATTTTAAAATATTTTTTAGGTTTTTATTAAAACCTAAAAAATATTTTAATGATTTCTGTATGAAATCATTTTATTATTGAAGAAGTTGGTCCACTGTAGCATTTATTTGAATTGCTGCTATATTTGTTACAAAATTTTTAGGTCAATAAGTACCGTAAAGTGTTACCGTTTGGCGACCTTAGTCACCATTTGACCCTTATTCAATAACCTTGCAAATGGCGACTTTTTAAGAATATGTGCCATTATATGTTAATTTAAACAAATACTTTAATCATTTTGAGATTGTTTCACAGGATAGTGATATAAAGATTTATAAATGGACTAAAATATTTGTTAACTAAAAATAATAAAGTTTATAAACAGATATTTATATCATATGCCAAATCTTTTTGAACTGGATTCGGAAAATACATCTTTATTTATATTTTAACGTGCCTCATATTAATCTCTCTGAGGAACGTATTTTTTACTAAATTATAAATAATAAAACACGAGAAGGAAAGGTATAGTCGGTCGAGCCCGACTATATGGTGGTGTAGGATACAACATTGCCCCAAAATTCTCGGAAGGGGCAATTTATAGTCCTGTACTTGTACAAAGTGTAAAATAAAATGTTCCAATACAGAATATTACTTCGATACTAAGATTCACATTTATTTATACAATTTTTGGTGATTTATATTTATAAAAATGTTATTTGTGTCGAATATTAAATTGTTATTAACATTTTTATGGGATTGATGTACGTTAAAGTGATGTTCGAAAGAGGTGTTTATATGGAAGCTATGGATTTGTGATTATATAAAAATTATTTGTATTAAATTTAATTAAAATATTTCTGTTTTATTTGTAAGTATAAAAACTCTATATTTGTATGGGGGCTAGGTGAAATTTAATAGGCTTTGTACTTTTGCAAAAAAAGCATATGAACCAAATTTCATCATATTATCTAAAGAAAATATTTTATTCTTAAAATTTCAACCCGTACTTTGCACTCAAACTTTACATGGAAAGCCTGCCAGCCATCCAGATGGCTTTAAGGTGGATGTAGAAAGATTTACATATATTTATGCACTTTTGGGTGATTCCAGAAATTTGGTGTTATATGGGAGCTATTGTAAATTATGGACTGATCTTCATAAAATTTTACACTGTGATTTATATTTATGAAAACGTTTAAAACGATTATATGGGGGCTAGTTAAAATAATGAACCGATCGTAACCAATTTCAGTAGGCTTCGTGTCAAAATAAAAATTTGTGCCAAATTTCATCAAAATATCGACTCAATAGTGATTCTGAGTCGATTGGTATACTTTAAGGTGGAGGCTTCGATAATGTGCGTTACAAACATCAGCACAAACGCTTAATATCCCGATCACCTATAATGGTGTAGGGTATAAAAATAGTCTTAGTAATTTTCGTAACTTCTCTCTTTTGCCTTAATATTTAGAGATGTGGGGACTGTGTCCTCAAAATTCTTAAATTTATAAATCAACTTTTTCTGGGATTACCCTTGTATGCAAATATATATTTGTTCGTACTCTTTAAAAAATATGTGAATTAGGTGGAGTTCGATATTTTTTTATGAGAATGTCTAATATTTCGCTATAAATAAACCGATAATATGAAAATACGTCACGTCCACTAACAACTCTAGAACTGATGCATTAAGTCTAACAACTTCCCTATAAAATAGGATGTTTTTTTCCAACCAATGTTTCTCGGGTCCCTTTTGTTGATCTGTATTCTTTGTTATTTATGACTTTAAAAAATAAATCTTCTAACTTTTAGCAATAGTTTTATATAGTAGTTATGTGTTTTAATTATAAATTTGTATTTATATTAATTTTTTTTTACATATCACTAAGCTTGTAGTTCTTAAGATATGCACAGCTTTTACAGGCGATAAGAGCTGATTTTAGATCTTAAAGCTGCAATAAACAACTTTTTTAATATTAATGTATATGATTACCTTTCTTGCAATTGCAATATATTCATATATATTGTATATATTAGATTTTTTCCTCATAAATATTGGAAAATTTTGAGTCACGTCTCCACTTTATATCCTTATTTGTGTTAGATAAACGTGCACATATCTGTACGTGCACATATCTGTAAGAATTGAAATGTATAAACTAAAAAAAACTTATGAAAGTAAACAAGTATACGTTGATTTGAAGAATCAATACTTTTTTATCTTCTCTTTAAAGTTAGTAAATTACTACATTTTTCTTGGAACATTTAAAATTTAAGTCTAATTTAAGTCTAATCTAAACTATAATCCCAGAAAAAAAATGAACTGAAAAAGTCATGAATTTAATATTGTGTTGTCATTAAAATAAAATACTTAGTGGTTAAAAAGAGCAGCAGAAGTTCTTTTCTAACCCATGGTTAACATTGGTAGCATGATCTTCTTTTAAACTTCTCGTTCACTGCTTTTGAAGTACTTCCCTTAAAATTATGCTTATAAATATTTTCCACTTAAGGTTTATTAAAAAATAATAAAAATTTAAATTTTATTAAAAATTATTATTCTTTTTTTTCGCTAAAAATTCATTTATTTTCACTTTATTGAAAATAATTATTAAAATCTTCTAAAGAAGGACAAAAAGTGCAATTAATTCCTCTTAGGAAGTGACTAAAATGTATAACTATTTCGCTATTAAAATGGATCCCTAATATAAATGAAACCTTTAAAGTAAAAAATCGTGTAACATAAAATTTCTGTGAACACGTGCTTTTTTTTATTTGCTCTCCCTAAAAAATATGCATACAAAATAATAAACTTTTTCAAGAAATAGATGAACTCTGACCATTACGTCACCATACATTTATGAAACTTACGAACAAACAAATAAAATTTATTCATACCTGCATAAATTGCTTTCATTTTATTTGAATTTCATAAAATTCTATAATTAAAATAACACACGTATGCATAATAATTAAACTCATTATTACAATTGGATAATAAAAAGAAAAATTTTTATTCTTTCATTTGCCGGAATTTGAATATAAATTTGTATATCAAATTTATATGTAAACCCTATAATGAGTTTTTACATTGTTGTTGTAGTTTGTTTACCTATAAATAAGAATTGGATTATTTGAACTCGTATATACTTATGCATATATAAAAATTAATTAATAAAATTTTAGCTTCAGTTTCACTAGAAAACAAAATAGTTGTGCGATTATTTGCTATGAGTTAATAATCAACAAAATTGGAAAGGGGATCATATATTAAATCTGTAGCCTATTATGGATCTATAATTTTAATAAGTGTAAAATAAAATATACAAATACAAAATATTATGTTAATACTAATATTTAAATGAATTTACGCGCTTTACGGTGATTCCCGAAAGGGAGTTTATATGGAAACTATTTTTACTTATAGACCGAACCTAATAAGCACTGCGATTTCTACTTAAATAGAACTTACTTATGTCGAATATTAACTTGATACTGATATTCGCATGGGATTTATGTGCGTTAAAGCGATTTTCAAAACAGGGTTTTATATGGTTTAATTATGGACCGATCCTGATAAAATTCAGCACAAAGATTGCCATTTACACAACATTTCATATGTAATATGTATGTGATTTATATGAAATAAATGACCGGTCATAACCAATTTCAATAGGTCCTTGTGTCAAAATAATTATTATCTTTAAATTTTTATGGACCGACAGACAATAAAGCAGCCGTACAGGCGGACATCGTTAGATCAACTCAGAAAATAATATTGAGTCGAATAGTACACTTAAAGGTGTTGGTACGAAAATTCTATCTGTATATTACAAATATTAGCACAAACGCATAATATGCAGTATCCCATTATGACACCTATTTTAATCTTTATACATTCCTAATAAAACACAGAAACGTTGTAAATATTACAGGATATCTAACGTGTAACATATATTTCTTTTGGTAAGACAATGTTTTTTAAACGGATCAAAGATTGATATTGGAGCTGGTGCAGGTGTCCATATTATTGGCACTCAAATAGGCTTAATGATGAATGTGACGTTATCGGGAAAGGTTTTTTGGTATCTTATAGGCTGTGGAATTGGTCAGGGTTCTGGGGTTACTCCCTATGTGAACAGCCAAACAACTCTAAATGCATTGAATACGCAAGGAAAACTCTAAATGCATTGAATACGTCACCTTCAGAGGTCATTGAGGGGGCTATTGGAATATGATATTTCAATATATTTAGCAATGAAGTGGCTGATGAATTGGCTAGGCAAGAAATGGATTTTTCGGATAGTGATACCAACGTGAAACCGTTTTTATACCCTACACCACTAAAGGTGGTTGGGGTATTATGTGTTTGTGCAAATATT
>MINK01172644.1:10335-31442 GCA_001735545.1 Phormia regina
AAAAAAACTCCAAAACCCGGTTAAAACCCTAGTTTTTAGGCATATTTGACGTAATTTATAAACCGATCTTAATGAATTTCACTATCAAAATTTTCGACAGGAATTTCTGATCGTTTGATAAATATATTATACATGTCAGTTACCGACACACGGACAAACAAAGAACCAGAAAATATCCACTTTTTTGCCCTCCAAAGAAAATGGTAAAAATTACAAAGGGAATGACCAATTTATATACTTTACTCCTGTAGTGAACCTTTTTCAATATTTTTTCTACAAAAAAATCTTAACACATTTATGTATTATAACCATTTTTATATAATTATATTTGAAAAAGAGAAAAATTCTCTTATTGTATAAATTTCAACTTAAATCTTATTGCCAAAATATGTTATTCTCTTTATTCTTTAAAAACTTTTTTTTACAATATTTCCTAGTGGCCCTAGTTGTTGGCTGTTGTATAAAGTTTAGTTCATGACCATTTTGTATAGTTTTGACTTTAATTTTACGCTTGTTAACTTATAAAATGGGAGTTTGAAGTCGAGAGTTGTTTTAATGTAGATTTGTTTTTTTTTTCTATCACAATTTCTTTGGCAATATTTTTATAGTCATAAAGTAGTAGTTGTAGTAGTTTTTCTTTTTTTCTCTATCTTTTGTGCTTAATGTAAAAATTTATAAAAATAAATTTTAAGCTCATATATACATAGATACCATATATATATTTTCAACACATTTATATTTGTCTCCTTATATATGTATAAAATAATACATAGTATTAAATTTTCTTTTAGGTTTTCTATTATTATTTTTTTTTTTTTTTACAAAATTTTGTGGTGCGTAAATTTAATATTCGACGAAGCTTAATGACACCATTTTTTCCAGTCATAGTAGCACACACAACTCTCTCGTGCTCATAGTTGCTGTTCTAGGTTTCCTTTTTATTTTAATTTTATAAAAGGATTAAAGGATAGAAATAGTGTTATAATATTATTGTATTTTTATATATGGTATTATATATAAAAAAAATGTTTTTATTCGTCTCGTGCCTTTTTTTACAATTCTTGTATATTATATACTACAATGAATATAAAAAAAAAGTCAAAGGGCTACATAAAATTATAAAGTGGCATAGTCATGCTTTGAATATATTTCATTGAACTTTAAGAATTTTTTTTTTTAAATTTAAGAAACTTAAAAAAGAAAATAAGAAATAAAATGAATGAAATGAATTTCTTTCTTCCATAGGATTGAAATATTAAAAGGTGAGAAAATTCATAAAAAATAATTTATAAAAAAAATATTTCATTTTTACACTCTGACAGATGAAAAATTCTTTATAGCATTTATGAGAATTTCAACTTTAACTAGAATTATTTGATAGTAATTTGTTTTAGGCAAGAGAAACAAACAACATTTCCTAGCAAAAGAATTACTGAAAAAATAATGATTTTAATATTGTGTTATCATTGAAATGAAGTATTCATTAATTTTTATACCCTTCACCACAGGTGTAAAGAGATCATTTTGTTTGTAATTTCCAGAATTACATTCTTAGAAGGAAGCTAATAAATTATCATAATCGGTTTAGAAAAAGCCGAGATATCACCAAAAATATCTCTAAAAGTTGTTTTTGTTGTTATGGACTTTTCTTAACTCCTATATAAGATAGATATCGAATTCGTTCTAACACATAAAATTCAAAATTTGTTTTGTTTTTAGTATTTAATTTATTTGCATTTCCCTACCCCTTATTAACCGATAGCAAATATTTACTGTCATTTAAGGTTTTAAAAAAGTCGCCGTTAAATATGGGCGTAACATCCAACCGAGTTCTTACACAACCTATAACCACCACCCACACTATATGGCAAATTTTGTAAAAAAAAGTTTTAAAAATATGGACATGATATCCAACCAAGTTCTTACATATTCTATAAACTTCTCCGGAACTGTGTGAAAATCGGTTTAGACGCACAACCAAAGAAATCTTTAATTTTTCTTTATATTTTCTTAAGAGCTGCCAATTTATTTAAAAAATAATTTTTAACCAATTAGAAAGTTAATTATATTAATAAATAATATAATTAAATTCCAATACAAAGTTAGTTAATAATAAATTATATTAAAAATTAATTAAAATATTTTTTTCTGTTGTAGTTATCTTCTATATTTACTTGATGACCATGAATTATTTTGGTTTAGTATAAACGATTTTTGGTTTATTTTCAACTCGTAAAGAAAACCGCATAATAAAAATAAATAATTGATCAAAATTGTACCCTCTTAGGGGTTTCCCTCTGAGCACTATTGTTTCAACAGACATGACGGACGGACATAATTTGAGCAGACTCAGAATTCGTATGATGTGTTAGATATGTGTAGCTTTATGAGGGTATTTAAAGATTTTCTATATATTTAACAGGGAATGCATAGAACCCAGTATACTCCTATATTTTCAATCGATAGGTATAATGAGCCCATATAGAAATGGTAAGATGGCCATACTACGTGGCTAAGGGGCTAAAGTGGGGTAATTTTGACATATAAAATTTTTTAATCGGCTGGCTAAGTTTTTATTAATATAAATTAGGATTCCCACCTGAATAAACTGAACAAAATGTAATTGCCGAGTTACTTGGAAATATAATATGAAATCGTTTAAACGGGTGCCTTGCCCACTGTTGTTGTTATGGACTAATACAAAAACAACAATTTTTTTGGGAAAATCCGAAATTTTTTAGATCAATTATTATTATTATTTTAATTTTTTTTTTTTTTTTTGCATTTTTTATACTCACCAAATTGTGTTGTTGTAGCTAAAATAGAGCACTCATAAAAAAACGATATCTTAGTTATATGTTGGTTATTCTTTAGATTTTAAGAAAACAATTTTAATATATTATTAGAGGTTTTAGAAATGATAATTGGTTTTACCAATAATTTCATATCTTTGATTTCGAACGATTTTGTTAATTCAATAGTAAAATTCTTTGTATATGATTTCCGAGTCGTTAGATATATTATGTATGATAGTTATCGTTGTACTTCATAAAAGCCATTTCAACCGACAAAGGGACGAAAGAACATCATTATATCAATATTATTTTGTAAAAGGATCCTGAAAGTATAAACTTCTTTTGGATAATTTTAATCCGAAATTTAAATCAATGCATTCAACCTCCTCAATTTTACATTAAATCCGTATTGCGAAAACTAGAGTCAATTTAAAAAATACTATTTATTGTCTTATATTACTATCAAGATTACTACTCTTTGAATTGACTAAGAAATCCATATGTTATATAATTTAAAATTTATTATCTTCTTATTTTATACTCACACCTCCCCCCAAAATATTAATGTATCATAAAAATCTTGAATGTTTCCTGTATCCACAATACAGGATGTTTTTTGTATAATTTATTGCTTTTTCAAATGTCATGTATCGATTTTAGTAAAACTTTAAGACTTAAAAAAAATCTTCAACACAATTGTCGCTTAAATGATGCTATAATATTTTCTAAAAATAGAAATTTACCTTAAAATTTCTAAAAGAGGGTGAGGATGAGGGTGTTTTAAGTGTTAAACTTTAGCTTGAGAATAAATAATACCTAATAAATAATGACATTTATAATGTTTTTTGGAAAAAATCTCTAATTTATAAGAAAGAAAAAACTACAGTTTAAATTTAATTTTAGTTTAAAGTTATTTATAGAAAATGACAGCTGTAATGAAGGGAAAATAAATAAAAAAGTAACAAATATTAGATGAGGATAATATTGAGATTGAGAAGAAAACAATTATGTAAAATAATACAAATTTAAAGAAATATTTAAGGCGTAAGACAAAAAATTTAAATCAACAGAATCTATACAAAAAAAATAAATAAACCAGCTGTTGCTCGTTATAATCTACAACATACCTCCCTTAGTAATCGTCATGATTAAGTTAAAAGCGACAGGAAAACATAACAAAACTGTTTCCTTTAAATAAAGAAAATAATAACAACAACAACAACTAAAAAACACCTGTTAAAACTGAAATTTATAAACAAATATACAAAAACTTAACTATATAAAAGTTAAAAGTTACTAAGGACTAAAAAGAATAGATAGATGGATGGATGGTTGCATAAATAAATACATACAAATAATATATGAGTTTTAAAATTTCTTTTTTAGTTTAGTCAGAAAAATAAAAAGGATCTACTCTGTTCACGAAAAAATTAAAAAGGCAGCTGTAAAAATAATTTTGTATGATTTAATCCAGTAAAGAAAGAAGAGAGAGTATTTTTTTTTTTTTCTAAATGACATTTGTAATACAAAAATTTCAAGATAATTGCAGCAGGCGCAAGACATTAATTTAAAAAGAAAAGAAAAAAAAATAATACCAAACAAACAACAAATCTTAGTTTTAAAAGTGATTAAGTGTTAACATATGTTTTAAATTTTATGGTAAAAGTAAATAGTTATCCGATGATGAGAATTAAAGTCACTAGTAGATGATACATATTTTACATTTTGAAAACAATTGTATGTCTATGAAATTCTTTTTAATCCCTATGACACAGAATGAGTTTTTGTTCTAGTAATATATTCTTAAGTATTAATATCTACTTAAGTATAAACAAATATTCAAAACCATTACTACGTAAATTTATATTTAAATTTCTAAGAAAATGTATGCCTTTGCATTATTTTAACAAAAGTAAGATGTTATATTTAATCGGCTGTAACGAATTTAACGGCCTTATCATAATAATTTTCAAAAGGACACTTAAAATCAACATTTGCAATGACAAATTCATGGGTCAAAATACAGTGTCAGATCAATATTAAAAATTTAAATCGAACAAATTATTTTTACATAAATACAGTACTGTACAGAACATAAGCAACAAAAAAAAACGATTTTTTAACTCATCATTTTCAATTTTGGTATACATCCTCGTCAAGTAAATACAAAATTTAAAGTTCTTCAAAATTTTCAAATTAGTTGTAGTTCTAAATTTATAGCGATTTAAGTTTGAAATTTTTTATTTTTTAATTCAAATCAATACATCTTAGGACCCATTTGTCCGATTTAAAAATGTGTATACTTTTAATTGTGCAAATCTAAAAATTTAATTTTGAACCAGTACAATAAATAATTTAAAAAAAATGACAGTCTATTAAAATTATAGTTACTTTTGTTCTGCTCAGTACTGTATAAATTTAAAAAAATGTATAAAGTTTCAAAAAAATAATACTAAATGTTAAAGAAAATCAAAATTTTCAGATAATGTCGATCTTTCCAAAAAAAACAAGTTTTCGGTGTTAATGACCGTTTCTATTATCGCAACTTTAACCACCTTGGAACAGGTAACAGGACTGATCCAAGATTAATATATGATTGTCGATTAATATAATACAATTTGTATAAAAATTTGGTAATTTTTTTCTATATTTTATAATTTTTCGTAAATGTTGATGTCGGCGTCCCCAAATCGAACCCACGTACTTATAAATGCTCACCTTACAATTTCTTAATGTTAGAGTCAATTTTGCAAGCATCCTAGAGCCATCTTAGCATAATTATATACCGTATATCCCTCCCTATTGGACTTATTTGCTGTATTATCTCAACATGGAATTGTCACAAAATTTTTCCTAAATTTTTAGTCTCAAGATTCCCAGATAATCTTAAGACTTTCGCTGTAATAGTTCCTATAGTAATACTATAATAAATAAAATTTTTCAAGAAATTCATTTGGAAGCAAAATTTATTTTTGTAAAAAACTAATAAATAAATTCAAAATCTACTCTAATGTTACTCAAAGAAAAATATTATTAAATATAATAAAAAAGAAAAGTAAAATCTTCAAGTATAAAGTCATTGAAAGGTATTTGGTCACAGGGAAAAAAACTTAAATAAACCAAAGAAATATCTTGACGGAATTAAATTTCTAAGAATTTTTGTTAAATTAAATAAATAAAAAAAAAATAAATATATAAAAAAAGTCCTCATCAGTACGTTACAAACTCGTCAACAAAACAGATACCAGCACATTAACATCTCTAGAGTGCTTAATGTTATTTTTTTTTCCTTCATTACTTTTCATGTTATTTACTCTATAGAGGTTATAAAAATGTAAATAACATCATACTCTGACTAATTGTCCTTCTTTCTCATTTAACAATTATTTCAATTCATATTTCAAAAGTTCCTTCATTATGGATAATTTACTGCAACTTAAACATAAACTTATGCAAAGAGACAGACATGAATACATACTAACACTGACATAGATTTTTTTTAAAGCATTGAGTGTATGTATGTATATTTTCCAAAGGATACTTAAAAATTTAGTGGGGTAATATATGTAAATATGACATTATTATAAAATAAATAGAACAGAGAAAATATAAAAAAAGGCAAATTATAAAAGAAAACTGAATGTTTAATAAGCTTAAATTTAATTTCAAGGTATTTAAAAAGCAGTCATTTTTTTTAAATTTTGAATAAAATGACTTGAAATTTACTTTAAAAAGCTTGTTTTTATGTCCTTAAGTATTTAAAACTACAAAGAAAAAAAATCGATTAAAGAACTTCTTAAATATATTTATAGTTAAACAATTCTACAAAAGATGCTTAATTAAATATTGACTTTATAATTGTTAAATAAGTGAAAAAAAAAGAAATTTAGTAGTATACACTATATTAAATGTCTAAATTATTTTAAGAAGGCGCCAACAATTTTTAGAAGATAAAAACCAAATCTCTATTAAATAAACTAAAATAATCATCTTCGCATCACATCACCATATAATAAGGTCAACAAGTACAAGTTTGTTAATAAATGCTGCGTTTTTTATGCATAAAGAATTCTTTTGAAAATTTAAAAAGCTTATAGATGTAGCATTTATTATAATATCCCTTGATATGTAAATATAATTTTTGGTATTTTTATGCTCCCATTTTTTGTCGTATTTATGTCGTAGAAGATTTCAAGTTTCATTTAATTTTTTTTGCTAATTATTTTTCTGAAGAATAAAAGTGAATTCTGGAAGTACAAGAAATGTATTTTCAATTTCTTTGTTAAAACGCCAACAAAAAAAAATAATTAGAAAACTGGATTTTAAACAGCTGCCAGGTTTTGTGTTTTTTTTCTAGAGGTTTTTGAGATGAGAGCAATATGTTTTTTTTAACTACAAATCTTACTTTATTTGGTATTCAGTTGTATCTGTATATTATTGTATTGAATATAAAAGGATGCTGTGCTAAGAAAACCAGCTGCTTCCTTTTTTCAATATGTATGTATTTTGTTTTCTGAAACGAATGAACGAACGCCTGCATAAAATTATTAGTTGCATGTGTTTCATTTCTATATATTTTTAGTTTCTCAACACATACAATATTCAGGTAGTTTAGTTTGTTTTTAAAATTCTTTTTCGGCTTTACTTACAATTAGATCCAGCTTAAAAATGCCTTGAATATTTTTTGGTAAATACATACACACATCCATACATAAGTATATGTGTAAATACCTATGTAGGTATACTTGTGTCAGTTTCTAAGAGATATAATTTTTTATCTCTAGTCAAATATGACTTTTATGTGAGAGAGTAAACTTTAGTTTTTTTAGAAATTCGTGTATTAAATTTTTAGTGTGTTGTTAGGTACCAATGACCTCTTTAGACGTTTTCATTTTCTTTTGTAGTTTTATGTAGTTGCTTAAAGTTTTAAATATAAAATATAAATTCATGCAAATGAATTTTAAGATATTAAAATGCGCTATTATTTATTCCATTTTATAAATAAAGAATTTAATTATTATTTAATGATAATAAAGGTTTTGATTTAAAAAAAAAAATATTATTTAAAATTGAACGACTCTTTATTACATCGTAAAACCTGTCGACCATTTAAATCGAATCACTGATATTTCTTAGAAATTTTTATTTATTTAAGTCGGTTGTTTTGCCAATGTTTGGTATATCAATGTCTTTAACAATGAAATGTTCTTGTTAATCTATAAAAAACATTATATCAATATTAAAATATATATGTACTAATATACATATGTAAATTAGGGTGGCTCCAAAATGAAAGATATGGATAATTCCAGCTCAAAATAAAATTTACTACATTTCACAGTGAAGCAGATTCGAAATTTTATGAAAATAAATCTATAACTTTTCATCGACTAATTGGATTGACATAAAAGTACAGATTTTTAAATTTGGAAGCGAGTCCCACATACCCTTCAGGGAAAGAAAGATTGGACTCCAAAATAGAATATCTCTGATATACAAAATTTTTCATTGGTTGAAAAATTTTTTTTCTTATTCCATTTCAAAGAACACGTAAAAATATTTCCAATATTTGTTTTCCAATCCTTGTTTTTATACAAGTTTTTCCCATTTTTTTCTCATACAAAAACATATTAAGGGTATTCATTCACCTCAAAAATTTGCATCGATTTTTGTTAACACAACAACAACCTCATTGAATAAATCACAGCGTACTTAATAAGGCTCTAACAAAATTTGCAATTTCTGAAGAAAATTTAATATAAATCCAAATAAGTTTCGAGAAAGTTAAAACAAATTCGAATTTTGTGTACAGAAGATCTACATCTTTCATTTTGAATCCACCCTAATTAATATATATGTGTATGTATTTAATGCACTCATATGTATGTATGTCTTCAAATAAAATCAATCTTTATAGAGAAGAAAAAAATGTTTTACTCTGAAATTGACATGTTGATAAGTTACTGTCAAACTTATTACCGTCAAAAATAAAGCTTACTGAACATAAATATGTATATCTACTTATTTATTCCTATACTATATATATTTACTACCTAGTATGTACGTATGTTTGTATCGGAAATTCATTTATATCGATATGAGTTGCCATGGTAAGCTCTTAAAAAAATCAGAATAAGAGTGTCCTTCAAGAAATATTGACAAAATGATGACGCATTTAACTTGTTCAATAGTGCATGTGATTGCATGAGTAATCGCATTATAGATATATAAAGGGTATAACCGAAAAAGGTGACATACCAGTATATTTCATATAACTTGAAAATATGTCTAATATTACCAAATATCCATTACGTACGTAAGGTAATCATGTCCTCTTATATATATCTCCACAGGATATTACACAATTTAAGTCGAACGAAACGTTTAAAGATTAAAAAATCTGTTAACTTTTTTAAAGGAATATTTTTAGATAACTTTTGATACCTTTACTATTTAAGTAATTAAGACGAAAAATAACATTACTGATAGTCATACATAAATAGAAAAAAATTCAAAAATAGATAATTAGAACATTTTGTAACGAAAGTATTTAATTGAATTTTACAAGCAAAAAAGAAATAAAAAGTAAAGAAAAAAATTATTGATTCTCTATGAACTGGTTAGTGAAAGCAACTAAATAAAAGGATGGTAATAGAAAAGGTGAAACAAATAGTTTCTAAAAAATATTTACATTATATATAAATATTAAATGAAAAGTCTTCTATACAAAATGCCATAATTTGAGTACAAAAAATAAAACAACAAAACCACCATGAAAATGTTATCGGAAAATGAAAAAAAATCGTATAAAAATGTTACAAAAAAAGTAATAGATTCAAGACCCCACACACACACACTCAGGGCCAAATGAATATGAAACAATAGCAACCATTTATAAAGACATGATAAGTTGTCTTTTAAGTGTTATGGAAGGTAATGTACAGACAATAGAGTCAGGTATGTAGGAAAAGAACTTTTAATTTTATATGTTTATGTTTACCCACATGTTTAATATCCTTCCTAAACACATTTGTATAGTTGTATACATATTTATAAAATGTTAAAATCACATGAAAATTAATGTCAAAGAAACGATGTTCAATCAATTAATTTACAAAAACAAAAATGTTTTATATTTTTAATAATAAATGTGTTGAGCAAAATACTGATATCATATATTAAAAACGCTGACATTTGACCTTTAAACTATCAAAAATAAATAATTTGTAAAGTTGGATCCAAATTCTTTTTTAAATCTAAACAAGATACATTAAGAATAACACAAGTGTATGTATATGTTAATTACTTATTTGTTTAAAAGAAATTAAACTGTCCATAAAATTATATGATCTTCAAATTAACGTTTTAAGGGATTTATTAAATACAAATAACTGAGGAATAAACAAAAGAAGAAGTTATAGTCGGTCAAGACCAACTATATTATGGGGGCTAGGTAAAATAATGGACCGATCGTAACTAATTTCAATAGGCTTCGTCCATAACAAACGTTCGTGCCAAATTTCGTTAATTATCGTTCAAAATTGCGACCTGTAGTTTGATTACAAGGTTTACATGGACGGACAGACTGTCAGACGGACAGACGGACAGACGGACGGACATCGTTAAATCGACTCAGAAAGTGATTCTAAACCGATTGGTATAAATTGAGGTGGACCTTAGACCAATATTTTTGGGTGTTACAAACATAGGCACAAACGCATAATACCCTCCCCACCTATGGTGGTGTAGGGTATAAAAACTACTTTTTAAATTAACCTACAATGAGAAACACAACACAAAATGCTTGATAAGATCGAGAATGCTTATTAAATTATTGATTTAGGTCTGTTCAGTAATTTTAAGTAAAATAATAATTTTAAGTAGAACTTATATTATAGAAAGTACTTGATTATTTTAAAACGTCCATGTTATATTCTCAGGATCAAATAGGAATATTGTGTTGAAAATCTTGCATTGTCTAGAAAAGTCGTAGAGTTCTAAATATTGAAAAGGGATTGTAATAAATTAACCCTTAGATACAAGTTTTGTGGATGTTTTATCTTTATTACGATCAATGACAAAATGGGAATAATTAAATCACTCCAATAATTAAGATTCGCGATGAAATTGTTATATACACTTAAAACAATAGTTTAAAATAATTTCCAATCCAATTGGTTTAGTATGAAAAATATCAAAAATTTTTAATAATATTCCAGTAGCAAGGACTTTTGGGGGGTGTACGACTTCGCATTATAGGATAATTTCAAAATGTTTCCTTCCTTAGATAGTTTTTAATAAATAAAAACTAAAAATAATTAAATTTGAAATGTTTCTGTATAGAATAATTTACACCTATTATTTCATTGTGCATATGTGTAGATACCCGTGCACACAATGGTTAATAAATAATATACTATATGCAAATAAAATAAATGATTATCTCATATTTATTTTATATGTAAATATGAATATTTATATAATATAGGTACATATATATACAATTTAATACTTACATCACGAATTTCTTTAATTTTTTGGCCACCTTTACCAATAATACAACCCGCTAAACTTTGATGTATCAGCAGACGTACATCGTATTCATTATCACGCTAAAATAAATAAATAAACAAAACACACAAATATTTAATGAATTTAATAATAACTAAATAAAACAAAACATCTTACCTCTTCATAATATTTCAACATTTCGGTTATAATAGACATAGTAGCATCTAATTCGGCCGATATTAAAATTGTACTATATTTAATTAAAAAGAAAAAAAATAAAGAAAAAGGAAAAGATAAAATAAAATAAAACATTAATTATTTTGTATAGCAAATAAAAATATTTAAGTTTATTATTAGTACAATAATCTGATCAACCATTAAATATTATTAGAACTTTCTTTTTTTCTTAACAGAACTTTCCCACATAAACATTTAAGGACACTTATTAAAAGGGAAAAAAATTAAAACAAAAAAACTAGCAGTTTTA
Organism: Phormia regina; assembly: GCA_001735545.1. NCBI lineage: Eukaryota > Metazoa > Arthropoda > Insecta > Diptera > Calliphoridae > Phormia > Phormia regina. The sequence goes on from MINK01172644.1 coordinate 22,129, forward strand.
TTTTTACATTGTGGTGGATATTGGTGGTGTATTTACAACAGCAATAAAAACAGAAAGTTTAATTTAAAGAATACCTTACAATATTGAATGTTAATAATGTCATGTATAAATTTTTTGAAAAGAAAAAAAAAAACAAAAGGGTCAATATCCTTTCATTTCAAGGCAACCACCTTAAAAAAAGTTATACATAAATATTTTTGTAGTTTTTTTTTACTGTGTTTTTTGGCAATTTGTTAAAATTTATGTAAAACAAGGACGTAAAAAAGGGTTTGGTTAACCAAGGCTTTATTATAACAAAACAATTTACAAATATAAAACTACTATGTTGACTATGATGATAATGACGTTATTAATAAATGAGTTTGAAGGAACAAAAAAAAACGTATATAGATAATGGTTATTTAAAGAGCGAACGAACGCACGTAACAAAAAAAAAACAGAACAGAACACAATGGGCAAATATAGTGTTTAGTATTATTAATTTTTTTATGTTTAATGAACAAAAATATTTAATTCATGAAATATATTTTATTAATTATTAGTTCAATATTTTATTTTAATGGTTAACAAATTTATTGTTTATTGAAATACACACAAATTTTCTTTTAAAAAGCTTAGCAAATATAAATAATACACACACAGACACAAGTAAGTAATACTATTAAACAATTGATGATGAAATATGGAAAAAAAAGACACAATTTAGTTGGGCCATGAATTTTCTTTAATGTTGAAATTTTAATCACAACAAAGTTATGCAATTGATATAAAAGAAAACTAAAACATGCTTTTAGGAACTTAAAATATAAGTTTATTAGAAACATAATTTTAGGTCATTCCTTAAAATTAGAATATTTTTATTTGATATTTGTTAATGGTCATTTTTATTTGAAGTTATATTTCGTTTTGCAGAATTTTTGGGGGTTTTATAACAATTTAAGAATGTTGATAAAGAAATAACTTTAATTTTATAAGAAATACTCTCTTAAGTATTTTTAAAATATTATTTTCTGACTAGAAGGCCCAAATCCTATATGTAATTCATACCTAAACCAAGTAAATTTAACACAGATTATTTGATGTTATTTATTTATGAAATATTGATGTAATATTCAAATATTTTAATATATAGACATATTTTCATTTTTCTATTTCGACTTTTATGTAAGTTCCCAGGAAAAATTTCATAACTTGTTCTAAAATCATTACTTATGTGATGTTACAACTAATTCTGGCACTTATTAATTAGAACTGTTTAATGCTCCTAAAAACTTCTTTAGTGAACTAGTTCTTCAGAACTAGTTCTCCACTATTTCGACATCACTTTTTGTGAACCACATTGCGGTTCCCTATTGGCTTCATAGAACTTCAAAAAAAAACTTGGATAAAATATAATTAAAAAATGTTTGAGAAAAATTTTTTAATATGAACTAATTTTTTATTAAATTTTCAGATGCTGTTTCTAATTCATCACACACAAAAAATGAGTTTTTAATTGATTGCCGTCTAGCCGTAAAAGCTATGAAAAACAAACACTTTAAACTTGTGTGCTCAAAAAAAAAGGGCCTTAAACATTTTAAGATAATATTTAATTTTTGGTTTTTCTTGATTTATAACTTAAAGTTTTGTTTTACCTTATTTACGACTGCATTTTTAATTTTTTTATAACTTAATTAAACTGAATTGTGAATTTACTTATCAAAACAAAAATCATTAATTACCAAACAGGTTTTGGAAACGTTTCTATGAATGAATTGCGATTCTGAAACGCTTCCTTAGAACTGGTTCTCAATATAACAATTTCAACAAAAATCAGTGATTATAGAATAGGAAATATACAAATACTCTTAAGAAGGATTTTACTATTCTCTAACGATTCTATCAAACTGATTCTAGAACCATTCTCAAGAAGCGTTTTTCTCCTCCTGACAATATCGAACAAAAATCGTTGATTATAAAACTAGTTCTAGAACCGTTCTATAGAATGGGTACAGGCTAAGTAACATATGTTTTGGAACTAGTTGTAGAACTAATACAATTTTTCCTGGGTTTATGGAAAAGAGTATTATATTTATGGTTGAGATACCCCGAGTGAACTTAACTGTCACGACATTTTGGAAGTTTTCAAGTATGGCAACCATAATTATAATGAATATTTTACATAATTTGAAGTCAACAGAAGTTTTACATATTTTGCCCTTAATGAAATTTTCTTTGTTACTTTCAGATACTTTGTTTAATTCAGATTGAATAAAAATTTTCTTTCTATAAATTAGTAACAATTGTGTAATTTCCTCATAAAATATATTAGAATTAAGAGGGCAAAAAGGAAATATTTTTAGCAAAATTGCTAATAAAAACCAATTTGTTTTTAGCATGAATAGTATATAATTTAAAATTATTTTCATATTTTATAATTTTAAAGTTTTTAACGACGAATCAACTTAAAAAGTGATGTATAAGGTTTCGAACTTCATGATTACGTGTATATCAATTGACTTCAAAATTCCAGATCATAGAGTGCTGCCCCGTTTTACTAATGAATTTATATTTTTAAAATTTTATTTAGCTCATTTATATTTTCCGATTGTCATAATATCCGTTTGTCTGCTTGCTATATTACAAATAAATTAAGAAACTATGCTTTTATATATAAGTAGAAGATTTTATAACGAAAACTCTAATCGTGTACATCAATTTAAAAATATTTACTTGATTGAGCTCAATTTTAATTTAAATATTAATATTTAATTTAAAGTATTAATAGTTCTACAATATTTCATTTCTCTGTTAAACAACTTTTACTAATTATCTAAATACAAGTGTGACAACAACACAAAAATTACCAAAATATTATTAGCACAACAATTTTAAATATTTATGTTAAAGATTTACTCGTTTACTTTTTTAAAAAAAAAATAATCATCAATCTCATAATCTATGTTAAATTTTAATTTGATTTAGATTTTATTACAATTTGCTATATATAAGGAAATATTTGTGAATACCAATTTCTACAGCAAGGATTCTTTTTTTTTTAGACACATATACATATTTTGGGTATTATAATCAAATGTACTGCATTATTAAAGAATTGAGTTTTTGTTTAATAAAAATAAAGTTGATTTTTTTTTAAATAAATTTGTTAAAGATACGATGATAAAAAGAAACTTAGGCCTAAGAATTGTGTATTATATAGTAATGTAGTATATGTAAAAAAAGAGTTTTTTATAGATAAATCTTTACCGTTCAGGGCCTTGGGAATCGTCGACAGACACAGTGGCTTTATACTGCAGACAAAGAGGTATATTTATAGTTTGGTTTTAATTTTATTGGATTTTGGTGGTGACAACAATGGTGGTGTTATTTATTTTATTTTTTTATGGTGATGACAGTTGTTTGTTGGGTTGGGCACATATATTAACAACAGATTGATATCAATTGGAATGAATATTCAACAATTGATTGATATATATATTTTCATATAAATATATATGGTCGTGGTGGTGGTAGTATTGGTAGAGGTCCAGGTGATAACGATAAGATCCAACATTTAAGAAGGTACGTAGTTGAGAATTCGATTGAAGTAATTGACGGGCGGTCAATCGTTCGGTCACAGGTATTCAGAGCAGATCAAGTTATGGATGATTTTGGTCAAACGGGCATTTAGTGTTTAAAATTTTGTTGTATAAATTGCCACAAATCATATGGATATATAGTTTTGTATTATAGTTTTAGTTTTGGTTCACAATTTATAACCACATCAAACGGGCGGGCAGGCATTCGGCCAAAGGTGATTGTTTGGTCAGATGGTAGGTCATTTGAGATTTTTATTTAATATATATTTTGTAGTTGTTGAATTTTTACAACAAATCAATATGATTTTGTTGGATTTGATTGGTGGTAGTATTGGTGGTTGGTCATATGATTTAATATCATTTATATCGATTTTAATTTATTTTTAGATATTTTATTTGAGTTTTTTATTTATTTTTATTAGAGGGGCGAGAAAAGAGAAAGAGAAAAAATTATATTTTAATTAATGGTTAATTGCAAGGTATAATATATTTATTTTTATATATTTATATTAAACTATATAAATTCATACAATTTTTAAATAAGCAAAAGAAGAAATTCATATTAAAAAAATGGTAATTGTAGCTAGTAATTATGGCCTAAAGAGTTAAAAGTAATATATATTTATTAAATTTTATGTTATTTTATTTTTATGAAGAAAAAATAAAATGACTTTGTTAACAAACAAATACCAGTAGCAGTTAAAAAAAAGAAACATTATTAAAAGCATTAAGAAACATTCTATAACCAATAAAAACCCTTGCTTTGGCAATGGAGGCAAATTACATTTACTTTTTTAATGAATGAAAAGTGCTCTAAGAAGGAGACAAGTCCTATTAAATCTTTCTATTCAACAACAGACAAAAAATCTTTGGCGGGGTATTTTAATTCGACAATAATTTCAATACTTTAAAAGTTTCTATATTTATTGATTTTGAAATAATCATAAAAGGTGGCAGTAAGAAATGGTATTTCGAAAACGTCAACAACAAAAACTGACTGGTTTTATAATTAAAAGTACAAAGAAATTTTATTTTAGTATGTTTTTATTAAGATCCAAAATACACATTTAAAAATAATGAGTTAAAAAAATAAATTATTCGAAATTAAGATTTATAAATAATATATACCTGTGTACGCATTTTTTGTATGTGTTGACCTCCTTTGCCTATAATAGCACCGGCAATCTGCGAAAAAAAAATAAAGAAAAATTATATTATTATTTTTTATAACAAAAAGTTAAAAATTACAAAAATTTGAATTGAAAAAAATATAACACTGAGAAGCAAGTAAAAGAGATATGATACCCTATACCGGGGATTCTCACAAGATCTTGCTTCGCGACCCCTTTTTGACATTACAATGTAATCGCGACCCACAAGAACAAATTCAGATAAAATGTTATGTTAAAATAAAATAATTAACAATATATTATTAAAATTTTCTAAATTCCACCTAAAAATTTATATTTAGAGAAGCTGATAAAATTTCGCTTTTTCAATTTTTAGTTCAAAATTAAATGGAGCGCATGACTTTTATTATAAAAAGGGCTTTGATGCAACTATATAAAAAGTTATTGACGCCATTGCACAGTGTTTGGAAATATCTGTAACTTCTAATCGGCTTGTTGAAATTTGGGTGGAGCTGTGTACAATGTTGAAAGACGCACCCAATGGACAATTCTGTGGTGAAGATAAGGGGCTTAAATAAGGGTGCCTTTGACATATAAAATTTATCGTCCGGTTGCTATCGACTTATTTGGTTTTGGAATTTTAACAAATTGTTGGTCCGGAATTTTTCATATTTTAATATATTAGATTCCATAAAGATCACAATGATGTAACAGAATCAATTTTTACGGCAATTGGTTGCTACTTCTTTTTTGGATTAAAAATAACAGTTATTTTCCTTCTCTGATATTAATATGTCTTCCCACTTTAAAATAGATTCAGGCTTTAATTGGAATTATTATTTAAAATTTCAACATATTTTTATTAAAAATTGTGTGTTCATAAATATTTTTCAATATATCTTCGCGATCCCCCATTAATGTCCTTACGGACACCTTGTGGGTCTCGGACCTCCATTTGAGAACCGTTGCCCTACACCATTATATATGTGAATTAAAATTCAATCAGGCTTGTGATAAGAATATGTTATATGTGCTCAATTGTTGATCGAAACTTGTATTAAGCGTAGTATATATTTCTGTAGTACAAATGTATGCATTGTATTATGTTATTCATGGAAGCTATAGTCATTTATGGAGCGATTCGTATTAAATTTTACACTACGTTTCCCTTTGATATAAAATATATTTTCTTTGATATTATCATTTATTCACGAAGATATATTTATTTATGGAAGAGTGTTTTGTATTTAATTACAAAATGTAGTTTGATTATAAAATATTCAAGGTTGGACAGACGGACGCATGGAGGAACATTGTTAAGGTGAGTATTAGATCAACGTTTTTAGGTGTTACAAACATATAAGACTATAAAACACTTTTAGTATGGTTATCATGTGCGTCTGATATTTAAAATAATAGTGGATAGATTTATGAATGGCTGAATTAAAAAATTATTAATTTTATCGTTTTTAATTCCTAATGAATTATTAAATAATAAAAAACATTAATTTAGCAAGGATCCACAATATATACTTCTACTGTCATCGATGTATATTTCGACTTAATATATTATTCATTTACATATTATTCATATATATAACTTGGATTTCGATTTATCTCTGATATTTCATTAGACAAAATCGCATGAATTGTTCCGAAAACTTATGATTAAAAACTTAGTTTTATCTCCAACATTAATAATATACTGATTTATCACAAGTGTCAATCTACATATATATCTGAAAATACACTGATAAATTCCATATCGCAAAAACAATGTTGACCTGTGTTATTTATTTGTTTACTCTTATTTCAAAGTACACAAACAAAATCTAATTCAATTATAATACATACATATATTAATTTTTGGCAAACTTACATTACTGGGAATTAATATACGAACTTGGTCGTCATTGCGACGACTACGTTTATCGGAATGGGGACCATCATCATGATTATCACGTTTCATTTTCATTCTTTCTAAAAATAGACAAAAAAAATAAACAAAATAGAGTTAAATTAATTAAATAGTTTAATAAAAAAACCCAGAAATAAAATATAATATTTATTAAATTTTATATTAAAATATATATAATAACTAACGAACCGACAGCAAGTAGAGTTTTTATAAATGATATTTCTATAACAACCACTTGTTATGAACAACAACTACAAAAACAATTATCTGTAGCTATTGAATGTTAAAAAACAACTAAATCTTGAATTTGTTAAATAACAATAAAATAATAAAATAAAAATGTTTGTACGTTTGTATGCATAACGAAAAAAAAAGTTTTTTGTTTGAAATACTCGTACACATTCATACAAATAAACAGATAGACAGATAAACTGACTGACATACCAGAGAATAAACAATACGGCTTGTAGATCCAAATAATAATCATCTATACATACGGACAAACAAACAACAGACAACAAAGGTAGAGTAATAAGTTTTAATATAAATAATTTTATTTTACTTTTTTTTTTGTAAATTTTTCTCAATTAAATATTTTAAAGAATATATAGTGCATTCATACGAATAGTAAAGAAGAAAAATGCTGTAATTCATTTCATTCATTTTATATTAAGCCAACAAAAATATTTGATTTTTTTAATGAACGTATGTATGTATATATTTGTATGTACATTGAACGGGTTGGTTACAGGCGATCTAATAGACAGTTGGATGGTTTGTTTGCTACATTAAGTATTTATTAATACAAATTTATGAATGCACAATATGATAATTTTAAGTTTACTTTAAGTATTTTTGTTGTTTCATTTATATATCCACCAACAGGTGTTGATGAATGGGTATTGGTATTTAAAATACCTCACATTCACATTCATAACATAAAATCAACAATAAGTATGAATGAATTGGCTTGTTGTTTAAGATTCATTTGAATATATTTTATTTTTTTAATTATCATAATTATTAATGTAAATTGGTTGTATTTGAATATGGAATATATTTATCATTCAGAATCGTAATATAAAAGGCGGTTTCTTTTTTTAAAGGATTTTTTATTAGCCCAATAGGAAAAAGTAGGTATGTATTTATGATATTACTCATACGCTTACATGGTTAAATATTGAAATAATTCACATAAATAGATTTAGTAGACAATTGAAAAAAAACTTGATATTTTATTATAAATACTACCTATTAAATAAATATTATTATTTCCTATTTAATTAAAAAAAAACTTCTGATATTACCATAACATTTCCATTGCATAGTAAACATATATTATCGGGGGGAGTATCTGTAATTTTGTAGCCAGAAATGTTTATAAAAGTAAGCTTTACTTTAGAATCAATTCCAAGTAAGTATTTCTTTTTTTTAATCACGGAATGAACTAATGAATGGGCTGTTGCTTTTGTTAATGTTGAAATATATGCAAGTTTCTTTGAATTTAACCTATTGGATTTGTAGTAGATTTTACTATAGATTTTAAATATCTCAGACTATACGCTAAAAATTGAGAAGTAGGAGCTCCAATATTTATTACGTCATCTGGTATATGAATAAGATTATGTACGTTCATAGTCTTGGAATTTGGATTTGGATTCAACAAATGTTTTAAACAATTCTTAAACATATTTTGCTTTTAATGCTGCTAATTTGTTTGAGGTCAAAATACAAGAATAATATAATATCAAAAAATGGTTACACATTTCAGGATCCAATACATTCTTTAAAACAATTCCACCTCCATACAACAAGAAAAACCGAAACTGTGTTGCCTTCCAGTTCTATAAATTGTAAATTATTTGCGTTTTCCTTAATACAAAACAAATTAATTTATTTACATACAAAAATACTTTTTATTTATTTTCAATTCAAGTAATATAAAAAGCCTCTCTAGGCCAATAAACTTTTAATAAGAAAAATTTTAATAAAATATTATTTTAATTGGCAAAAAATTTAATTTTTATTATTTAAAGAGCTGGGAAAATGATGTTAAAAATGATATACATATGTTGACAGAGCGTTAGCTATTTAGTTTTTAGAAGTTTGAACCACCTTGAAAAATCGTTTGCCAACATTGGCCCGTTTGAATTTTTCTGCCTGGGTACTTATTTATAACGCGGTATGTAATAAATAATTTGTTATCAGTTTTTTTTTAATATTTAAATTTTCTAAGAAATTTGATTTTTCACTAAAATTTCTATATAGTCATAATTGCACACAATTGTAATAAAATTTTTTTGCAATTTTATTGATCCAAATCAAACATATTGTTCCATAAGTGTTGCACTGTGGTGCAAATCTTAATTATTTGTTATATAAAGGTTATTTCAAAAATTATATTGAAATCAAAATAAAAAATGATTTGTATGCTTAGAACTATATGATAAAACGTAAACAAATAAACTGTCAAATCTTGTACAGAGTACAGTTTTATTCTGTTGCCCTGTGTTATAAAATCTTTATTAAACATTTGAAATTTGTTTAATATAAGCTTTAATTTAAAAACATTCTCAATTTAGCACATGTATGATTAAAATTAAACTTTATTATTTATTGGGTATATAAAATTCATCTGCACGTTATTCCCTATAGCTGTATAGAATAAATTAATTTTATGTAGATTTC
>MINK01172645.1:0-10563 GCA_001735545.1 Phormia regina
AAGCCTGCAAAGGAGAGAAAAAGTTATAATCGGTCAAGCCCGACCATTGCTAAGTAATGCTAATGCTCGATAAACGTCGATACTAAGATTCACATGTATATGTGTACTTTTGGGTGATTCCCGAAATTGGATCTTATATGAGTATGATAAATTATGGACGATTCTTTATATTCTTATAAAAGTATCATTTTTTCTTATAAAAGTATTATTTGTATCGAATATTAAGTTGATACTAAGATTTATAGACATAAAAGTGATTTTTATATTGATCTTTACGAAATTTACAATACAGATTTGTTTGGGGGCCATGTGAATAATGGGTCGATCATAATCAAATTCAATAAGCTTCGTCATTGTGCAAAAAGTCATATGTAACAAATTTCATTAAAATTATCTTTCAAATATGCTTTAAAATATATTTAAATTTTCTTAGAAATTAATAACCTTTTTCCCCCAAAAATTAATTAGTTTATCCTTTCTTAGAAGTTATTGTTAAGAACTTCCAAAAAAGTTCAAAAGCTCTTCACTATTGCTTTAAAATATTTTAAATTTACTGTAAATTCTGAAAAGTTTTATTTCAATTTTAGTTTTATATTTGAAAAAAAACTCCTTTTCCCTTTGCAATTAATTAGCTTTTGCTTTAGATGCTACACAACTTTGTCCAGAATTTGATAGGGTAAAGTATGTATGCGAAAGGATTAGATAACATAATATATCGAACTAAACAAATATTTTTCATTATAACCATTGCCACAAGCTGAGAGAAGTGTTCATCATTTATAAGTATTTATACAACAGAAGTGAGTACTGATCATAATCTCTTTAGTGATCTTTCTTGCCATAACATTTCCTTTTCCATAAAAATCATTTCATTTACTCACTTTATTTTGCTTTATTATGTTGAAATGTTCTGGACACCAATTTGATACCTTTTTTTATATATAAAAAAATACTTGTTTGTATCTATGTGTCTTATGTGCAACATTATTTAATGTTTTATTCGAACCCATTTTAAAACCACATGATTTTATAAAACAAAAGAATAAAAAAAAATAAAAAAATCTAAACAATAATGTTTAAATTGTAACAGCATATAATACATACCACCATCACCAACAACAACAACGACACAAACAAACAGTTCATTATATAAGAATATAAAATGTAACCCACCAGTATGTGTACATTTGTATGAATGACATTGTGAATAGTGGTATTAGAGTATAAAGTTCTTTAGTTTTATTTGTTTTATTTTTCATTTCTGAAAGAGATTTCTGTCTCTATTGAATTAAATTCTTTTTTTTTTCTTTATACGTATGAATGTGTAGTATAAACAAGTGCACTTTATGGTCCAGAACAAAAGGAAAAAAACCGCAACAAAAAAACTATATATATATGTTGTATATAGTTCTTTTTTTTACTTAAATGACTTTTATTTCAATTTCATTTTAATATGAAGATTTAAGGAAATTGTTTTAAATTTTCTATAGAAATAAAATGAAGAGTTTTTGTTGAAAACCTTAGCATGGGAAAACGTATACAATAGATAATAAAGTTCAACTTCTTTAGAGTAAAAATTGTTAGCTTTAAATATGTAAAACAAAAATGATTCATATATATTTTTAGCCAAGGATATTCTCAAAAAATAAATATTTTATTTTTAAATAACGAATTTTAAAACGTGTTGTCTAAAATTTCATTTAGAAAACATGACTGGAAAAATTATATTTTAACTTATTTTTAATCCAATAAAAAACTTATTTCTGTTAAAAATGTTTATTAAAAAATTCCTCTAACTAAAAATCCCCCTAACTATGCCCGTTCGTATAAGTTCACCTCAAATATCACCCTTAGATACTTATCGTACTTTGGGACAATGCTAGTTTTTCTATTATCCTATATACTCAGTAATTAAGGAAGTATGTATGTACGTTGTTTATAATATTATATTTTGTATTACAAATGGTTCACTAAACTTTACATACTAAGGGATATAATATAAAATTTTATTAGGTCAACATATACATACGTCGTTCCACTTTTAAATATTATTCCCAAATAATGACATTGTGTTGTAAGTTTTAAAAGGTATCTTTTGTATAAAATTTTATAGTGAATTCTAAAAACTTAACTATTAAATCATTAAAACAAAAGCAACCCTTGTTGAGGGAAATATACTTATTTTATTGTTGAATAGGAATTTAAAATAGTGAAACCTTTTTCTAAAATGTATATAAGTAAAGGTTAAACAATAACTGTTAGTGGATTTTCTGGTATTTATATAGTAGCTACAGTGAGATACAAAAGTTTGTGTGCAGTTTAAAAATTAACATTTATAAAAATTGTTTTTAATAAATATACCTTTAAGTATACCATTCGAATCGATTTATCGACGTTAGTCCACCCGTGCATATGGTTGGTGTTGATCTTTGTGGCAGATTTCATGAAGTTTGGTCCATAATAGACCATAACTCCTTCTTTTGGACAATATATTAACATGCATAAATCCAAACACATGTTAGTATCAAATTCATATTCGACACAAATAATTTTTATATAAATAGCAACAACATTTCCAAATTTTATGACAATCGGTTCATGATTTTGCAGAGCTACCATATAAACAGACTTCCGGGAATCCTCCAAAAGGACATGAAACCAAATTGATGTAGGTAAGTATCAAAGCATTGTTCTGTATTTGTATATTTTATCCATCATTTGTTAAAGGATTGGGTCTACAATTGGCCACAGGTCTAACAAATGCTCACACATTATGATGTAGGGTATCATATGATCAATCTTGACCGACTTAGTTTCTGTCTTGTTATTTTTTTTTTCGCCAATTCATTTATTAAAAAAAATGCAAATGTTTATAACTTCAAATATCAATATCTCTAAAAATTATGAACGGATTTTAATAATAAATGTAAAAATTCAAAATAATATTTTCAATAAAAATGCATTCATTTGCATTTTCTGAAATTTAATAATATAAATTATTGTGTTCAAAATATTTTATTTTTTTTTTTTTAATTTCTATTTTTTTTTTTTACTTCTCTCGCACAGTAAAAATCGTGAATAAATTTATAAATTTTTAAAATTAATAAAATCATAGTAATAAAAATGGTTACATTTTATTGGCTCCATAGTTTATATGCGTAACAAATATGAACAAAATCTGATTAACCTTCGTAAAAAATTGCCATTTTTTTAAATCGCTCATGGAGGAGGCGATATATATTGCAAGTGAAAAATATTCACCAAATTTTTTTTTTAACCTTCACATATAATGAAGGTTATACATATGTTTATTATTTTCTACGAAAGGTCTTCAAATATAGATTGTTAATCTCAAAATTAAAAATATTTGTAATTTATTTTTTTTTTTAAATAATAATAAAATTGAGAATATTTATTTGTTCCTTTGTCTGTTGAAATGGAATTTTAGAAGCTCTTGGTCCCAAAAGTTTACTTATTTCTCAACATGTATTACAAATATAATCTCGAAAAGATTGTTAATGAAATTCAGCCAATTCTGTTCAAGAATAGCAGAACTATAAATAATTTTCTAGAATCACCATTACAGTTTATCATTCCGTTTGTAATTTTTACAATATTTTTCTAAACTGTGTAAATAGTAGAGTATCCAATCGATTAACCACCATTCGGTTATCTGATTAATTTTGTTCGTTTAACTGTTCGAATAATTAAAAACTGTCTATTTTCGAATAACAAATAAACCGAATAATTTGTATCGAACAACCGATTAACCGTAATCTAGTTTCTTGGTGTTATAATTTAATACATTTTTTTTTTAATTTTAAATTAAAATTTATGTCAACTTCATTTCTAAATTGGATAATAGACATCTCTAGCAAGCATAAATACAATAGATTTTTACTTCCAAAGTATTATTTCCGACTTTGCATAATTTCTGGATCCAATGTTTAGATTCTCTGAGTATTATTTTTTTTAACAAAATGCGACTTTGAAATATTAAAATTTTATAAATTCTTGAACTTAAGACAATATTAATTCCCTTGGATCCTGCAAGGATAATAATGACAATATATTTATGTCATTATTATCCTTGACACAGAAAATACGAAAAGTTATATTAAAAATAATGATTTGCTAAAGTCTAATTTTCTGAAACAAATGGGCGATAGATCTATAAATATAGACCCTATATTATCTACATTAAGTCTTTTAATAACTATTTCAATAGATTAAATTTTATAAATAGGGGGATGTCGTTAATTTATACCGAAATTTTGAGAATCGTCCACATTGAACATAGCTCCATATACCTCACTGCAGGAATCCTCTAAGCGCTTAATCCTACGCATTTTGTTATGCAACTTATATTTGTTTTTTTGTTCATATTTCTGTTAAATGTTTCGTGTTTCTTTACTATGTATACAAGCTTACTTACTAGTTACACATTACTTATTAATTGATTAAACTTATATTTATTTGTATATTTCATAACTGTCACCTAAATTGGTCTACTCTAATGATGCACTTCCACCTATCACCCCGACCCATTTATTAGCTTTCGTGATAGAACAATGTCATATGGTAGTCTTGTTAATTATAGGTTTCCATTATTTTCCATACCTATCTCATATAGACAAGTTATACAACACCCTTTTCCTTAGATTATAATTGTAACCAAACCTTGAAATTTACTTTTCTTTAACATTAAGTTTTTGAAATTTTATTCAATACTCAAGGTGATTTGAATGAGTGTTATTATGAGGGTCTATGAAATTTTTACTTCTCCAACTACTATTTCTCCAGGGTATTTTGTTGTTATTTTTAACAGCACTTTGTAGTGGTTTGACATTTTTATTTGAAAAAGGGCTAAATTTAAATGCCTTTAATTTTGCAGCTTAGTATTGTACACGTAGCTACACATTCGATTTTTGTGTGATAGATATACGGGAAATACTAGGTAAATGATTTATTGTTACTGCGTGCTGTTAGTATTTTTGAAATTAATTAAGGTGCCTTCATGAACATGTTTATTAGTTTATTAAATGTTTTCATGTTCTAATGAAAACAATTTCCTGGTCACCCTTTATGTTTTGGTTAAGGATTTTTTTACATTCATTTTCAAATTTTGTGCTAGGCATGCTAACTAGAATCTTTAATTTATATTGTGTTTCAATATGTATTGTACAATAGTAAGCTTGTTATTATAGGAATTATCACTTATATTCAACACCCACAATATCTGACTTACAATGATTACTTACAATTAGAGTTATCTATGATGTATGTAGTTTGTATTATGGGTTGTGAAATTGTTATTCCTACAATACATAACATTGGTTGGATATGTATCTGTAGATATCCATATATATTTTATGTCTATGTATTATCTCTTATTACCTACATCTTGCTTCAAATGTCTACATTGTTAGTTTGTTGTTACACCACTTCATCGCATTTTGGAATTTTCCTCCTTGTTTTAGTTTTTTCTGTTTTTGTAATCAGGATGGGAAATTTATATTTTAATGAAACTGTTTAGAATTTTTCTCTTTTCTATATTAGATTTCTAAGACTTATTTTATTCGTGTGATGTTATTTTTTTTTCATTTAAGACCACGTATCATTAAACCCAGTGTTTTTAAAACTTATATAATTTTGTTTAAGTTAAGGGAAAAACTCAATATAAGTTTTGGCAGTGTGTACAGTATCATCTAGTAGAACTACAGTGTATATTTATGACAAAGCGCTGTCTAACTGATACTTTATACCACAATACCTTTTTTGATACTATTTACAGTTCACGTACCCGATAGTATTTCCTCGTCATATGACAATCAGCTGGATATTTAACAATTTCGATTTAATCAAATTTGTTAAATGAATATCTTTTTTCAGTTACATAATTATACCCTACACCCACATGTTAAGGTATTATGACCTTTGCTGATTTTTGCTCTTCATTGACTCCGAATCCTTCTTTATCTCGATTTACCATGAGTCGTTTCCGTCTAGCTGGCTGGTTATCCTGTACACCTGTGCAACAAAGCTGCCATTTTGAGAAATCCAATGCAATTTTTGATGTGGGACTTTTATGTTATATCGGCCAGTCTCTCTGAAATATTGTTATGGAATGGGTCTTTATTTCCATAGCCCTTAATATTCTCCGCAATTGGGTCTCTAAGACAACTCAACATAACGCCTTAAGTAAAAGAAAACAAAAAGAATCACAAATGACATTTTTAATGACGTCTGTTTAAGGTTTCATTACACGTTTCATCAAATTATATGAAGATCGGTCCGCATTGACCTACTCCGCCTATCTCCCTTTCTCAGGACATCCCATCTTTTTACAGCGTTAAATCCCATATTGATATTAGTAACACTCTATATTCGACAAGTTAATGCCGTGCATATTTTTTGAAGTCGGTTCTATTTGCCAAGACCCAATTTTGGGAGTATCCACAAGTTCATTAAATTTATTCTGTCTTGTATATGTTTTTTCACTTAATCAGGTAATGGTTACATCATTGGCACTTCCCGAATTTTGACTACACTATGTATTGGGTGTGGTGTAATCATTGGTCGACTAAGCTCAGTCTCTACTAGACGAATTTTCATAGTTAATCTTAATACAGACTATTTTTTTATTTTTTACTATTATTAAGTTCTTAAATCTATTTGTTATTTATAGGTGATGTCTCAAGCTTTTTCCTGCTCCTTTGATAAACTGCATTTAGTTTAGAACTATTCTAGCGATTACCTATAATTTTAATTTTTTTTAGTGTATTTTATTCTTAGTAGGAAATGTATTTAATATTACATAAAATTCTATTTGCAAATTTTTCCTGATACCGATAAAATTTTCTTTTTCCTCCCTGCATATTTTATATTTTTCACGCTCAATATGTTTCAAATTCCAAATGCAGCTATAGTTTTTCAGTTTGAATCTACTCTATCCGATAATAATTCGTGTTGTAAGCATAGTTTTTTTGTAACACTCAACTTGACTTAATTCTGATGAAGTATTCATACCCTACACACCATATTAGAGAGGGTATTATTGGTTTATGATGTTTGTATAAAAAAATATTTGGTTGTAAGACACATTTTATGTAAAACGTTGTAACAAATTACGATCGTAATTTCAACATAAACTTTATTGAATTTGGTACACCAAGTTTCGTTATTTCGGGACGAAGCTATTTGAAATTGGTTATGATCGGTTACGTTCATTTTTCACTAATCGCAATTTTGGAACTTCTAGAAAATTGTAACGTTTTTTTGTAATTTCACGGACTCGGTTTTAGTTTTGTATCAAACATCTATTTAGCTGTAAAAACATAATTAACAATATTCATTTATTTATTCCATATACAAGGGCCAAAAATCGATCTTTCTATTAAGATTATTGTATTGTGAGGCATACTCTTTTTACTGCAGTGTTGTGACTACAAACTTTTGACTCAACGACCCTCTCGATCAAAAAAAAAAAAAAATCTTAAACTTTTAATTAAAGCTAAGGATTTTTCAAAAGTTCCTACTTTATTACTCTATAATAGACAGATATTGACTTTAAATGTTTGTATAGCTAATTTATTACTTGAAGTTTAAAGGTCTCAAATTTGTTATAAAGACCAAAGCTTAATATCTGAAATTATAATATCTATATAATATCTAATAATATCTATTTATATTATATAATATATCATATATATAATCAATACTTAATAAGGCATTCTTAAATTAAAAGAAGAATATTCTGATAATTTTAACTCTTTTTCTGGTTATGATTACTTTTTTTTTAATTAAAATTACTTTACAAGTCTTTGTATTGCCATTTACCATTCAATCATTTTGTTAATTGTATTTTTCCATTTCATTTCCTACAAATTACTGGTTAATTTTCAATTGTGATGTAATAGCTTTTATTAGTAATGCATTACCTGTGACCTGTCTTTATATGTCAATAATCTTTTGGTGAGATGCCGTTTTTGGTTTAGGGATTATGCAGCCGGGCAAATAGATAAAAGAATATGTTTGTATGTACAGTTTAAAAATCACTTAAATTATAAATTTATTTACAGTTAAGATACAAATATATTTCGCTATTATAGGTGAAGCTGTTTTCAAATTGATTTGTAGTTCAGTTTCTTAGCGGGTCACGGGTTAGGTAGACCTCGTACTTGGTTATCGATTTAAGATTTTTTTTTTTTAATTTCGCAAACATTTTATTATGACTTGAATTTAAAATTAGATTTGTATAGTCCTTACCATTTCTTGAAATATATTATTGTTGTAGGTTATCTCTATTTATTTCTCAAGAAATTTTGTCGTTGAGCCAATTTTCTAACCTCTTGTGTCCCTTTTTTTAGTTTTTAATACTTGGGGGCCTTATTTTCGGCCTTTAATTTTTGACGACTTCTTTTTTTTTAAACTTCCTACAAATTTACGCAGAATCATATCAGCAATATATTACTCATCAAAAAATGTACATTAATTTGTTACATTTGGTTATTTTTCCAAAGTTGGATTTGTTTCGTTTTCTTAAATATCTTCTTTGTTTCGTACAGCACATTTTTGTATGTCTCCAAATGAGGCGTTTAAATAAATCGGGGGCTCTCTGAGGAACGTGCGTTCCTCAGCCCTATCCCACTTTGTCATTTTGGAAAAAAAATATTTTTTTCTTTTCTAATTTCAACACTGCTCAACCCGGTTTTAGAGAAACATATTACATATACCCCCATCTGTGTTTAACCACAAAAAACTATTTATAAAAGCGCGCGAGTTTTTTGACGTCACAGGTTCTTTTAATGCAAAAAGTCAATTTTAACTCATTAATTAATATTGGGTACTATATTTCAAAAAAGTGGGCATTTTTTTAAGTCTATTTTGAAACAAATTGTTCTATATTTGCAAAATTTCTTTACAACACCTGTACGTGTTGAATTTCTATTTTAGCTTCATAGTATGTGTATTTATTCAATAAATTGTTTAATTCTTTTTTTATTTTGTGGTCATGGCTATGAGAAATTCTGTCATTTTTTCCTTAGACTATTTTTTCTAGAAATTTTGTTAGTCTCATTTACTACTTAACATTTACATGTCCCCTCTTTGGTCTTAGCGGATATATTACGTCTTTCCGTTTCATCGCTGGTCTGTCAGTCGCAAGAGGCTTGCTTCATGATCGCGCTCATTTTTTTATGTTTGTTTATTTTTCGTCCCTGCATTACTTGCTTAGTAATCCGGTGCGTTTTGATACATATTTTTTTTAACATGTAATTCTAAGAGATTCGCTTTGCTATAGATTGTTAAAAGTCGTCCGTCGTCAGTCAGTCTGGACTTGTCTACCAGAAGACACTCTCCTCACACGATTTGTTATTTACAATTAACTCAGTTGTTCTTTTCATTCCTATGTTATAGCAATCTTGTTCCAGAATGAATAGTTAATATAAGCATTAATTTTTTTGATGACTTTTTTTTCTTCTATTTACATTTTTTAATTTCAATCAGGCCCCTCTCCTCCTACCATGCTACCTGCCTGTTACCGACACTTGATGTGTTATGTATACTTTCTATTAATTGGGTTTTTTTGTGTTTTGTACTTTTTATGTTTTTTAGTAATTGATATTGATTATGTTTGGTGAGAAGTGCGATTGTTGTGCGGTGTGTGTTTTACATTGAATGATTATTTATCTAACAATTGTTAAGGTTGCGTACTTTTGTCTGTGGTTATGCACGTAGTTGCTCTCTATTTTTTAAATGTTTTGATTTATTTAGTGAACTTCTTGTCATTAGGTTGGCTCCGTCACATTGATCACTCTTATCGGGGTGTCATAATTTATGTATTTTTTTGACGGTTAGTTATTACTTATTTCATAAACTTGTTAATTATATCTTTCCTGAAGATTTCAGTTTCGAATATTGTAAATTAAATATTTTCTACCATTTATATATATAGACAATTGCACCTCCTATTATTCATAATCTTTAATATTTCATGACCAACATTAAATAATAACACCATAGGATCCAATAAATATAACATTCATATTTTTTGGCTAACCATAATAAATCATTTATCTTGGTGATATATATTTGTTAATATTATTATAGTTGTGTCTTCATTTAAATAAATAACTTTTCTATAAATTTACTATAACTACACGGAATTTATCACATTCTGCAAATAGAAAAATCCCGATTCCCATAGGACACTACTATTATTTATGTGTTGATACATCTCTTGAAACTATTTCATAATCGTTCTTTGTGGTGTTTGGTGTAAATATTACTTAATTGTGTTTTATGTTTACAATATTAAAACGATTATATGCCCTCAGGATAATAACTTTAACAACATTATTTTATACATTTATCATATTTCATCAGTTTACGTTATTGGCCTTACGTTATTTCATTGAAAGTGAACTCATTCTATTAGGTTTCTATATCCCACAATTTTTGCAAAAAAAAAAAAAGTTTTCACTCCTATTGACTTGTGTGGTTATGGTTAATTTGCTTCACTTTATTATGTATGTTGGGGGAAGAAGTTTTATAAATTTGCTT
>MINK01172645.1:11432-29156 GCA_001735545.1 Phormia regina
ATTGAATGAATTATTTTCATATATATTTGTTAATTGGTGACTTTTTTCTGTGTAATATTTTCTTTATTAATCCATAAAAATGAAATGTCACACCTTTCTTTAAAAATTTCCATTTTCACACTAATTTCGGAGGGCTGAATTTGAATATTTTTCACGTCCAAACGAATTGAAATAATCGAAAAATTCTTTCAGCATTTAATTTTTAAATATATTAAAATAATTATAAATTTTTTTAAATAGACAGAAGATAATAGAAAATCAACATTGAAGTGTAAATATCCTTTAAACAGTAAAAGATAACTTTGATAGGTAAACCTAGTTTTTCTTTATCGTGACAAACTCTTTACAGAATTATAAAAAAAAAACAACTTAAAAATCGAAATTCATTTTTTGAAGTTAAAATTTTGTTAAACTTTTACATATATGAGGTAATGAACTTTGACACCCTGTAGCTTACTTTGTGCATGCGCGGATCCACGGGGAGGGAAAAAGGGAAATTTCCCTCGCCCAAATGAAAACTCTTAGAGAAAAATTGGTACTAAATAATAAAATTTCAGGAATTAGTTATGAAAATCATTCTATTTTCCTCCCCCAAATACTTGAGCTGGATCCGCGCCTGACTTTGTGTTATCACAAGGCGACTAAAATATAATTTTTCTGAAAGCCAAGGTCCTTTTAAGTTTCCAAAAAATAGAGCTTGTAAATTCTAAGCACAAAACCATATATTTTTAATTCAACTTTTATAACTTTATTCTTATTACGAAAAAAAAAAAAAACAAGATAAAAATCGACTTCAATTGCTCGACTCAAACTGCTTACATTAATTAATTTTTAATTGATTTTCTTACATTTTTTTTAAAGAACTGTCAATTTATGTAAAAAATAGTTTTAAATCAATTAGAAAGTTATTTTATTTATTAATAAAATAATTAAATTTCAATAAAAAGTTAGTTAATAATTTTATTATAAAATAATTTCAAATATTTTTTTCTGTGATAATAATGTAATATTATACACCCATAACATTCATTCGCTGATAACGAACTGAAGAACAATTTAAACAATTTTCTTTATATTTTTCCCATATTCAGCGGATTTTGACGGATCTTTTGAGAGGTGCTTCTACAATGCATATGCCATATCCCATTGTAATGTTTACAAAATAACTATTAATATAACAAAAATAAGAATCTTCTTAATACTCTAGTCATACTATAATAAAAATCCCTTTAAAAATACTTTCAACAATCATAACATAATTATAAAATTACTATTAAGTACAATACATTTACGCAATAAAAATAATATTTTTTTTATTAAAACCTTTCTTTGTCAGTACAGTGCTGGTCATTTCAAATTGTTACTCGTAATTAAAGACAATTGTAAATGTCAAGTGGTAGCAGAAAATATAAAACAGAGAAAAAGTTTTTGTTTTAATTCTACAGCTATAAAAGAGAACATCATTCATAATAACAGACTCATAGAAATTTATACACATGTCTTTTCAACAACTCATAGTCATACTCATTAAGGATATGTACTAATATTAAGGAAAATAAGTTCATAGAATATATGAACATAAATACATATACCTACATAAATATATGAATGTATTTACTTATGTATAGGTTACTTTAAATACAAGGTATATATAAATATGTTTTTCATTTACCAGAGGTTGCATCATTTTAATATTGTTCAACATAATAAATTTACCCCATGGAATAATATTGTGTGTAATAAAATTTCTATAGAGAATAAGAAAAGTGTACAAGGTAAAAGCCACCACAACAAGCATTAAGGATACAGTAAAAAAAACATAAAAAAATTATACACATAAATGCCAGTTAAAACAAAACAGAAACAAAAAAAAATATATATAAAAAAGAAAAGGAAACATGAATTCCCATAATAATGTAAATGAATGTATAATTTTAAATGAAAAAAGGGAAGAAAAAAAAAAACAAAAACGCGTAAAGATAAGACAAAAACAAATTAATGTTTTAAATGAAAAATAAAATTTTATAATATAATTTTGTTGGCTTTATTTAGTTGTTCTACTATTGTTGGTGTTTAGTGTCTGTAAAAAGATTTTAGCATTAAGTCTGGTATTATGTAATTTATGTGTTCTTTTTCTTAAAAGATATAATTGCTAAGGTTTTCTTTGTTAAGGATTTATAAAGGTTTTAAAAGGAAATTATTAATATTTGTTAAATGATTTAATTTGGTTATAACTTTAATGGAATTTTTAGCTTGGGGAAATTATTAAACAGTATTTTAAGGTTAAAAATTTATTATAAGGTAAATTATAAAAATTTTAAAATATTTTTTTTAGTAAATTATTAACTGATTTCATTATTAATAAATAATATTAGATTATTAATTTAACTGACTTTATAGCTATATTACTAAATTTCTTTATAATACATGCTTTTGTTTTAGAGATATCAGCAGAAATGTATAATATTTAGCTAAAAAGGACACTCTGTGTTTTTAGTATTTTGCCCATAACTTTTTAACCGATTTTGCTCAAATGCAATACCAAAAAAACCTTATATAAGGTAAATATTTAGGCCAAATTTCAAAGTCCTACATTGACCCGTTTGAACACTATCGCGATTGCAATAGACTCATGGACAAGATCGATTCAGTGTCAACAAGGACCCATAAAATATATACTTTATGGGGTCTTAAGTGATTATTTCTATAAGTTACACACACAATTACAAAATCAATATACCTCCAAATTTATGATGGTGGAAATAGTTTTTATTCTCTATATATTTAAGACATTA
Source organism: Phormia regina (assembly GCA_001735545.1). Taxonomy (NCBI): domain Eukaryota; kingdom Metazoa; phylum Arthropoda; class Insecta; order Diptera; family Calliphoridae; genus Phormia; species Phormia regina. The sequence continues at coordinate 14,228 of MINK01172645.1, forward strand.
GAAATTACAGAGTGTCTGAAAGACATTAACCCATTCATATCCATTGTACCTGATCGAGTACAGAAAGAAAATTTACCGTTTTAATGGAGCCTTACTGTTTTTTATCTTTCTAACGTAAATAATTGACAAATACCGTCTTATATTAACAACAAATTTGGCAAATATTTCTTTTATATATGCCAGTATTTAGGCAATAACTATTTACCATAGATCATAAAACTAAAAGGAGTCATTTGATAATATTTTAAGTTTTCCGAATATTTTTTATAAATTAATTATTTTTCTAAATATAGTATTTTATTTATATTATATTATATACAAATATTTACTAAATTATTTTTGTAGAAAAATCCTTCTGGAAATACCCATAATTTGATCACGCCCCTAATTAAATACATACCTCCCTACGAGAACCTAATATAGTTTTTTATTTTTATTTTTTATTTTTATTTTTATTTTTTACTTTTATGTTTATTAAAGTGTCCCGTATACAAAAAATGATGCGTAAATAGCTGAATATGGGAAAAATATTAAAAAAAAAAATGTTTAAATTGATTTTCAGTTCAAGCGCTGGTAGGGCGCTTGAATGTAATGGGTCTAAAATATTTCGTCCAAAAAATAGTATGGAGTTTAATCTTGAAATGGGTATCAAAAAATTCGTAGCTCTAGGCCAATTATAGAAAAAATATTGAAAAAAATTTCGCAAAAGTAATTTGATATTTTTCTTAAAAAAATAGATAAGAATTTTATAATTTTGTTCCTTCTAAGGCTAAAATTAAAAAAATGCTTTGTAGTAAGAACTGTTGACAATATGTAATTTGCCAGATTCAAAAAAAAACTTGTTCATCAAAATATCTTAAAAAATCTTTTAGCGAACGAAAATCCCATTGGAAAATTTTTCAAAATATTTTTTTCCATAACCAGTGTAAAATTACCAATTTTTTGACGCCCATTTCGATTAAAAAATCGATTTTTTTTTGCCAAATATATGGGACCCATGATTTTAAAATCGCTGATAGGGAACTAAAAAATGTTAAAAATTTTTTCATATTCAGTTAATTTTTATGCATCGTTTGAGAGGTGTTCCTACATCTAAATCTCGGGACACTCTTATGCTTATTTTATATGTAGACAATAACAAAATGCAAATTTTTCAAAAAATATCTCTGCTGGATTTTAATAGGTTAAAATTCGTCTTTTGGTTTTTCTACCAGCTTAAACATCCTCTAAAGATGCCATTTTTGGAATCAGAATTTTTAGTAGGTATAAAAGGATAAAAGCTAGTAATTTTGTTAACTTATATTTCCTAAATTAATAGAGATACAAAAAAGAGCACAAATTATAAAATAAATAAAAAATCAGCGCCACGGGGTTCCTTAGTCAATTCGGATACACGGTATTAACAAGTAGGTACTAAGTCCTTAATACATTTTTTTAATTCACTCTAGTACTCGCTATAAATCACTCTTTCTAAAATAAGGGAGATTACAGCATATACTGAACATATGTCGAAAATGGCTTGTCTTATTTTGTTAAAAACAAAATAAATTCCAATTTAATTGAAGATAATTTTCAATGTCATTTGACAATATTTTTTAACACGGTAAAAAAACAACAATTACATATATAGCTCAGCCGAATCCCTAAACTTTTTGAAATTTTATGTTATATGAAAGGTAACACGCCTATTTTTGTTTCAACGTTTACATTCTTGCTCGAACTATTGGTATAAAATTTCGTTCATGTTTCACCTTTTATGGGTGGTGGGCAGTAAAGTGAAGGGACAACATTTACTTTTTGTATTTCTATCTATACAAAATTTCGTTGTCCTACCTACTTTTGTTTAAAAAAATATCTCCCGAAAAGTCCATTTGGAGCTTTAAACTGCTTTCAACAGACAGATAGATAGACGGACGTACATAGCTAGATCCACTTAGATTCTAAAAGGGGCCCTGAAAATATCTGCTTTATTGGTTCTTAAATAATTCTTACGATACATGGAATTACAAAATCAATTTATCCCCATCTTTTTGGGGTAGTTACTCTTATTGTATGGAGGGTACCATTCCCATAGGTATTATCCATCCAGTTTTCATCTGAAATATGCAGACTTATAAGAAAGTTACACAAAAAAAAAAAAATCTCTTTCTGTAATAGTTCTTAAGTTGTGTCTTAGTATTTCAATATTTTGTATGGAGTTCGTAATATTTCAATTAATTTCGGAATATTTCAATTAATTTCAATATAAGTATTAATATTTGTACCAAAATTTCTGAAGATCGTCCCACAATTCACCATTGTTCCCATATGATCCCTACCGCAGGAAATCACTTTAAATCGCTTTAAATCCCATATGAATGTTAATATCAGGATCTGTCCATAATTGACTATAACCCCCTTATAAGACCTAATTTCGGGAGTCATTCAAAAGTTCATAAATACATGTGAATCTCAGGATTGATGTAATATTTTGTATAAATATTTTTTATTTTGCACTTAGTACAAGTATGGGTCACCAATTTTCGCCTTCCGAATTTTGGTATAAATAGGCAATGGTGGTCGGGCTTGACCCACTCTTCATTTTTCTCCCGTTCATTTTGTGTTTGGTGGTTGATGAGAAAGATATTCCCGACAAAATTTAAAACTTTTGTTTTAACAGTTTTTAATTTATTTAATAATTTGTATTTTCCTTGATGGGGCTTATAACTCCACCTGAATCTAACCGCTACATTTTCATCAAAATTATACAGATTAATAACAAAATTTATTTTCTCAAATTCTCAAGATTGTATCTAGGTCTACAAATAATTGATAATAAATAGTTACTTTGTATGGGGACTACAAGCAAGGGGTTCAGTGGTTCAGTGGTTCAGTGTATAAACAAATACAGTTTCATTTTGGTAAATATATAGATAGAGTTGTTGGATTTTTATGTGCTTAACATTTATCAATTCTGAATTTGTTTCATAGGCAATAACATTATATTCAACTATGCGTATACTTAATATAATTTATAATAAAAATTCAAATATTATGTATACGCCACAGGTCAAAGAACACGAAAGAACATTTAAAAAATTTTTGCTTTATGTCTTTTTAATTTCAATAAGAAATCAATAAGTGTTAGGAACAAAGTTAATACGATAATCGGCTTATTTGGATCGATATAATAGATACGCCCATGAGAAATCTTAAATTGATAGGAAAAGTTGGCTTTTAACATCTCAAATCCTATCTGATCCACATATTTTTTTAAGAAACACGAAATAAAATTTTGGTTAACCTGTATAATTTTTTACTTAACTGTTCACCAAATCCTTCGTTTAAAAAAATAATAATAATAATAATATTTTCATAATTACTAAAAATATATCTAATATTTCTGTTAAAACAAAGTAATGAAAATCTCATTCTCTAAATACTTTAACTTGTACCATTTACTTGTTCACAATGTAACACTTTCCATTATTATCTCTGGCTGTTGTCTGCTTAAAACGATTCTATGTCAAGCTGTTTTTGTATTAAAAAATACAAAGATTTTATATTTTTTCCATTTTCTTAACTTTTCGTTCATCTTTAGATTATGAAAACCATTTCATTTACATTCTTCCATTTATAATGTTTTCTTTGTTTTCATCAAATAGTGGTAAAATAAAATAGACAGACGAACAAAGACTTTTGGCGTAGGTTTTTATTTTTATACTTACTACAAAAATGGTGGGGCAAAATATTTTTTGTCATTTGCATAATATGGGAAAGAAATATGCAAAATATTTGTATAGAAATTGTTTTTATTCAGTTCTTTTCTTTTCTTTTTTATTTTATTTTTTTATTTTCTCTAAAGGCCAAAATGATTTGAATGAAAAAGACATTTTTGAAATTAAGCCTCAGGTCAGAGACAATAAATTGACCATTGGTTAGGTTATATATAGGGGCTAAGTAAGCTGCCTTTTTTTTAATGGGTTTATTATATAAAAAAAATCATAAGGATTTATTTTGAGCTTAAAATTAACATTAAATGTTTGAAATAAATTTAAAAAAATAAATAAATTTAGTTAAAAAGGTTTCTCAGTAAATTCGTATTAGACTTGAGAAAAAAAAAATAATAAAATGAATTAAACTTTAAAAGAGTACAGAAAAGGATAAATATTAATGTTTTATTTAAGAACGCATTTATTGTTTGTTCTCATTGGTTTTTGATATTTTTCTTAATTTAGATTTAGCCTTAAATGAACTAAACTGGCAACACGCATTTGGATATATGGTATTCATTAGTACTAATCCTCTAATTGAGTCTAATTTTAGGAGATTTGTAAAATTAAGGTGGTTACACTATATATTGCAACATATCTCGAAAACCACATGCCTGATTTTGTTTAGAAATATATCAAATAATTCTTATTACAGTTATCATTCAGTCTTTTTTAAATTACTTTTTAATAGGGTCAATGGTTATGAAGATATATAACTCTTTTTCTGAAAAAAAAAAAAAATTAATGCAAAATTTTGAGAAATTTTTTTTTTCGAAAAATCATAGTATATTGACGGTCAATTGTTGGCAATAAAAAAATGCCATGTCATTAAAATCAAAGCATAATTTTCGAATTTATGCTCAAATTTGTGAAAATATTCAATAAAAAATTACATAAAAAATATAGAAACTAATAAATATTAAACGAGAAAAAAAGATATATTCATTGATGTCCGAAAATATAATATCCTAAATATCTGTACATAAAAATTAGGGGAGCGGCCTTTAATTAGACTTGGGACCAATTTTAGACTGATATTCATATTAAGCAGAATATTGCGTCAATAATAACATTCATATGAATTTATTCATTTTTGCGTGATTCTCGAAAGAGAGCTTTTATGGAAGCTATGGTAAATTATGGAATTTCGTAAAATTTGGAACCTTAAATTTATATATAAAAAAATTTACTTGTATCGTATATTAACTTAATACTAACATTTGAATGATATTAATGCCCTTAACGGTCATTTGCTGAAGAGGGTTTTATATGGGAGCTATAGTCAATTATAGATCTATCTTCCCGAAATTCGGCCCACAGATTTAGATTTATAGGTAACTTATTTGTGATAAATTTTATTAAAATTTTGCTATATTCAAGGTATGTATGATCATTAAGCCCCTTTTCCGGAGGGACATTTGCAAGGAGTAAAATAGTAAACCGATCATAACCATTTTCAATTTGCTTGGTGCCTGGACTGTAGAAAACCTGCGTGCAAAGTTTTAATAATTTCTGCTCGAAATTGATTACAATGTTTAAATGGATGGAAAGATGGACGGACAGACGGACGAACATCTTTAAATCAACTCAGAAAGTGATTCTAAGCCGATTGGTGTAAATTAAGTTAGGTCTTACATCAATATTTTTAAATGTTACAAACATCATTACAAACTTATAACACCCTTCCTACCTATGGTAATGTAGGATATGAGTCTGGATTTAAACATTTTTTCTATGTAACTTTTAAATTACTATTTTGACGAATTTGTAAATAAAATCAAAACTTCTGCATTGTTTTTAATGAAATATGTTTTATTTTTATTTGTAACAAACCTAACTTTATAAGCAAGGAATAAAAATTGTTATTATTGACATTTTCAAATTTTTATGATTTTTTGTAAAAAATAAAAAAAAAAATTCTTTATAAATTTTAAATAAATTTCAATATTTTTCACAAATAAGCTTTAATATCTCTCAAACTGCTGACCGTATTGAAAACTAATGTATAGAAAACTTTAGAATAATTTTAATAACAATTTTTTGATATATTTTTGAACAAAATCGGACAAGTAGTTTTCGAGATATGCTGCAACCTCCCTAATTTTTTAAATAGCGATTTATCGCGAAAATTAGAGTCAATTCGAAACACTTTCACTTAATACTAATCAGAAATGGAAAATGACAAATGGGTATTAAAATAAATTTCAAATAGTACTTTTTTTCGCCCTCAGAGTAGTAGAATTAAATATTTTCATATTCATTTGTTCTTCATTTAGTGCGAACTCAATGAACGTTAGTTAACTTATGGAGAACTAATGGAGAAAAGGTCCAAAATCAATTCCTTAAAATCAAACACTTCAGATCTTTTTTTCTTAAAATATAATTTTTTCCTTAAAATAAAAATTTGTTAAAAGGTCCTAATTACATGTCTAACAGCATAAGTCAAATATAGTGTTCAAACTAGTTTAATTATTACTTCTATACGCCATCTAAAAATATAACTCAAAAAATTATGAAAAGAAAAAATCCTTATGGTCACAATTTTTTTTACTATCACCATAAGTTCATTAGTCACCCGCTCAACATAACACTGTTAATCTCTAAAATATATTTTCATTTCAAAATTGTAATTTTAATTTAAATTGTGGAATATTTTGCTAATCGTTTGATAGTCTCAAATAGAGTATCCAATTAATCGGGCATTCAGATTATTCGGTTTATTTGACAAATAATTATTCGAGGTTTTAAGTTTACCGATTAATGTCAAATTATTCGATTAACCGAATTGTTTTAGTATACATATTAGACTAATAAATAATACTATTTATACAGTTAAATATATTGTAATAGTTACTTAGGGCCTTAATGTAGATAATATAGGGCTAATCTTAATAGAACTATCACCCATATGTTTCAGAAAATTGAACTTTAGATATAATACTACAAATGTTATTCGAATTCAAGTTTAATAAATCAGTATTTTTAATATAATTTTTCTTATTTTCTATGTAAGATTTATATCTTGTTATAAATATATTTTCATGTTCATAGCCTTATTATCCTTGCAGGATCCAAAGGAAATAATATTGTCACAAGTTCAAGAATTTTTTAAAATTTTAATCTTTCAATCTTAAATAAAACCTTTTAGTAGACAAAAATAATATTCATAGAAGTAAGTAAGAGTGGGATCCGGAAATAGTGCAAAGTGAGATGTTTACAATAATTTTGATACCTATTTAGTGAAAGGAAAGTCATGAATAGTGAAATTGTGTTTTATTTGCACTTGCATTCAGCACAAGACATTAGTGTGAAATAATACTTTGGAAGTAAAAATCTATTATATTTATTTTTGCTGGAAATGTCTATTATATAATTCAGAAATAAATTTAAATTTGATTTAAAAATAAAAATATTTATTAAATTATAACTAGATTACGGTTAATCGCTTGTTCGACACTAATTATTCGGTTTATTTGCTATTCAAAAATAGACAGTTTTCAATTATTCGAACAGTTAATCGATCAGAATTAATCGGATAACCGAAGGGCGGTTTATCGATTGGATACCCTAGTATCAAATGACTCAAGGGAGTACTTTGGTACTTTGGAATTTAAAAAAGTATCAAAAAAAAAAAAAAAATCAATATCAATTTTTCCATTCCTGTATAACGTGTTGCCGTTTTGACAGAGAAACCCCATGCAGCAGAAATTTTGTTTCATTTTGTAACTCTGTGTAACGTATCTATAAAAAAAATAATAATAATAATAATGTATCAATATATAATAAATTAATCAGTCACCATAATCCATCCTTTAAAATAGTTTTAATTAAAAAAAACTTTTAAATTCTTTTGCGGTTTAAAAAAAAATCCTGATAAATATACCATCGTTCGAAACAATTTGTCAAAATGTGATATCCCTTTAATTATATGGGTATGTATGTGTATTTTATAAACTTTATTTAAAACTGTTAAAAATGTGTTTGTCATTGGTTTTGCCTGAATAAATTTTACTTAAAACATTTCTCATTCACTTATATGGACATTAAACTCTTTTTCCCCAATACTAAATGTATTCGTATTAGTTATGGTTTTATTTTATATAACTCTGTATGTTACAACTACATAAATAAGCGTTGGCGTTATTTTGCCAATAGTGTGTTTACAATATATGTAAGTATGTGTGACGTTTCATTTGTGTATTTATTTATTTTATTTTCATTATAATTTTAGCGTATTTTTTGGGTGTTTTGAATGGTGTCATTATCATAAATTTTTAAAAATGCACTTTTATATACATAAGTATATAATTTTTTGACAACTGTCGCAGCGGAAGTTGTGGTTTCATTTTGTTTAACTGTTAAAAATTTTATATATAAATAAAAACAAAATTAGATAACATTTATTTATTAGAAGGAGAAAAAGAAGAAGCAAAAAGAGAAAAAAAAAAACATATTGCGGAAATCGATATTTTGGGAGTGACAGACTTTTTATGAATGTGTGTGTGTGTGCCGTTACTTAATATTTTAAGTAATTACAATGTGTTTATGTTCATTTCAACTCATGAACATATGAAATATACTTTTTTAGATTAAATATTATGTAATATATGTAAGTAAAATGATGTAATGTTCTATGTGAAATTGAAATATTATTTTTTGTAAATATGTATTTAATGAGAAAATAATAAGTTAAAGCCTTAATATTTTTGAAAAAATTATTACTTGTTTGTTTCTAACTATATTTAGTCTTAAATGTTTGTTTTTCAAATTTCTATACAAATAAATATAAATGTGTAATAAGCGTAGTGATTTACACCATATAATATTATTATATATTACAACGGTCGACAAAAAATCCTCTCCTAAGAACGAATAGTTAAATTTTATGCATTTTTATGTGCAAAACATTTTTTTTGTACTTTTTCTTGGAACAAAAATAGCTGCACTAGAGGATTTTGACGAGTTAAACGGGAATCTGCATTCACTTGTTTTCTATCACGTACTGAATATACTCTACCCCACCCAAAACTTCATAAATATATGTGAATCTTAATATCAATGTAATATTCTGTATTAGTATTTTTTATTTTTCACTTAATACAAGTATAGATCAATTATTGGATCCTTTCCGAATTTTGGTACACATGGGCAATTGTATAGAGTACAGTCGCGGATCCAACTGAAGCTTTTGGGGGAGGAAAATAAAATGGTTTTCCCAACTATTTCCTTATAATTTATGTTTTAGTATATATTTTTCATTAAGCATTTTCATGCCGGGGAGGGTAATTTCCCTTTTTCGGGCTTGACCGATCTTTTACTCATTTTTTATGGTCATGACTAGGGAAACCAAAATATGTAATTGCGTGTTTTTCCTGGACTTTGAATGAAGCCATTGATAAAATATTTGACCATTTCATAACAAATAAATCATTTTTCCATAGATTTGTTAGTGCATATTTTATCTTTTGGCAATTTTTAGTGCATATTTTGTTATTTATGGGCATATTAACCGCTTTTAGAGCATATTTTGACATTTTAGGAATAATTTGTGTTTATGTTTGTAAACGTAATATTTTTAATGAAAGCATATCAAACCCTAATCGCAAAATGTCATAAGACTATAACTCAAGAACGATTTACAGGGTTTTGATAAATAATACACCAATAGATGTACACTAAAATTGTCTTCTAGGGGCATCAACAATATTTTTTATGAACTAAAGAATTTTAGAATTAGTTATGGATCTTCAATTTAGCATGAAAAAGTTTTTTCGGTCACTTATTTCGAAATATCTGATAAAAATTTGAAAATTAGTATAACGATTCAAAGTCAATTTTATTCCACATATTTTTTTGATGTATCATTTATATAAATTGTCCATACTGTTCTCGAGTTATAGTGAAATATACTCGATTATTTAGGATGCAATATTAGACACGTTCAGAAATAAAATCTCGACCTAATGAAAAAAACTTAAAGTAGATTCGAGTTTATAGTCCGCATATTTCTATTTATTTATTTATTTATTTATTTATTTATTTATTTATTTATTTATTTTTATTCATAGGAGCAATAAGAAACATTTTTTGTCGACTAGTGTTATCAAACAGTTTAGCTAATAAAACTAAAGGTAATACTAATCATTATTATGATCAACATATAATTTATAAAAAAAATGAAACATGTTATAATAGTAAACAAATTTAAAATTTTATTATGGCAAATAATGTTATAAATCTGAATAGTTTATTATAAATTTGCATCATAATATGAGAAAATTTTATCATAATATGAAAAAAGCGGTTCATATCATGGTAAAATGTTTAAAAATATATTAAACAAAATTTTAGTTAATCAGGTATTCAAATTTGCTATTAGTGGTATTAAAGATCCAGAATTACGCCCATAATTAAGCCATTACACAGGAGCATTCGCCACTTTGTTGTTTAAAATATTATATTTTCAAAATGGTTCACGATATTAATACATATTTTTAAATAATAAAAAACTTGTTAACCTTACTATCTCCATTTTAAGTAAATAATTTTCTAACATAATATGTTTACGTGCAACTTAGAAATTATTGTTCAAAAAATAATGTTTTATTGAAAAATTTAAGATTTTTTTCTTAAAAGATCTTATAAGAAGTGAGAGGCCCTGATCAAGACCTGATGGAATAAAATGTCTTCAAGTCATCCAACATTTATTTGTAAGTCAGTGTTTGAAAATAATGTTTTATTGAAAAATTTAAATTCTTGTAAAAAGTGAGAAAGTATTACGATCTCCATTTATATGTAGGCGTAGATGGTTATTTTGACATAATTTCCCATGGGTAATCTTAAGGTGTATGGAAATTAATTTGGAGTAGGATAGGTTTCGTAGTCGTTCTGGAAGACGAGGGGAGGGCCTCCAAAGTTGGTCACAACAGGAATAGAAATTTAAAAAAAAAACGCCAAAATTTCATTTGTGAGTAATATTTTGACATATTTTTTTAGTTAGAGCGGGATCAATTTGAGTCCTAATTTTTTTTAAATATTCTCTGATTTCTGTACAAAATTTAAACAATTTTTGTGCATGGATCATATACATATGAGGTTTACATAAAAAGTTGTATTATTTAGAATTAGAAAATAGGAAAAAATTTTAATTTTTTGTGATTCTGTATTCATAAATGCACAGAAGTTTCAACATCTTTTTTTTTAATAATTTTATGTAACTTTTGAACCGTTAAATATATTTCAATGGAATTTTAACAATTTCTAAAGTGTTTTCCAATTGTTTTCTAGCAGCCCAAGTGGACGGAAGTAGAAACTAAGATAGTGGTCGAAGCCTCCCCCTACATCAAGACCACTTAGAAACTTGATCTTCCCCAAAACAATTGAGAAATACCTCAGCAATAACTATACGAAATTTCATTGAAATATATTTAATATATTTCACTGAATATATTATAAAAGTTTCACAAAATTATTCAAAAAATCAAATGCACTTTTGCGCACATTTACTACGATTTTTATAACGGAAATTATGAAAAAAAATTTTAAAACATGAATAGCTATTTTGTCCTTTTTTGAATGAAAGTCTGGTTATCAGGCTATGTGATAGTGTATTTATATTAAAAAAAAATGTTTAAACAAAATAACTTTATTCAACTAATACCCTTGTTTATAGACCAAAATGATTAATCGTTTAATTGTTATAAAGTTTTAGATGGACACACATACCCCCAATCGAACAGATGAACGGACGAATATTGTTAAATCGTCTCTGAAAGTGATTCTGATTAAAACAGTATACAAGGAGGGGCTCCAAATAACAATAACTAGGATATCCAGTTGATTAACTGACATTAAGTTATCCGATTACTTTTGGTCGATTAACTGTTCGAATAATTGAAAACTGTCTATTTTCGAATAGCGAATAAACCGAATAATTGCGGTCGAACAACCGATTAACCGAAATTTAGCTTTTTTGTGTTATAATTAAATGGGACAACGACCAAATCACAATCAACCGATCGGGTAACACAGATAATGAAGGAGTTTCAGTGACAATAGATGGTAACTGATTGTCCTCATTAACAGCGAAATAAGTACTAGGGTTCACGGAAGCCCTGCTGGCAGATGTCACAGAAACAAGTGGAATATTCCTATTCATAGGTGATAAGTTCGGTTCAGATATTTGTACCATTTCCGGTGACACAGGAATTAAAGGCGACCGATTTACCTCAACTTCTAACATAGATGTTGATTTCTTTCTCATAGGAGAGGCAACAAACAAATTGTGAGAGATCAAAATTATTCAAAAGTTTCTCAATTTTCCTGAATTTCTCGCAAAAATTTACCAAATCCTTACCTATATAAGAAATTCCTACTTTAGCATCCCCAAAAAGTTTATAAAAGTTCAGATCAATCGATCTACAATTGAGACAAGACCAACGAAGTCCGTTAGACTTATCTACAATACGATCAAAACCCCTACCCTTGAAACCAGTACATTGAAAGTGAACAAGTTTGTCACACATCCAGCTTACTAACAAACGATCCTCATTACGAATTTTGCAATTTTCAAACGAACAGGACATTTCTAACAGTGTATTATTAAAAGCAACAACCTTAAAGTATGCTACAGTAAAGTTAATATTAAAAAAATAACAAAAATAAAAAACAAAAATAATTGAAGTTCTAAGATAAAACAACAATAAGAAAAGTAGCGGAGTAATAAGTAAAACAATAAGAACAATAAAAGAAAAAATTAAAGCAAGTGATGCTCAATCGATGACAACAAATAAATATATGATTAAATAAAAAGAAACAAGTAATGTACCACAAATATAATATCACTGCACTTATAACTTCACTTCACGAACAAAAATTTTATCTTATTTATTTAAAAAACTCGTTTATATAATTAAATAAAACAAAAAATTAAAAATTTTATAGAGAGCACGATAAAAACACGACTAACACAGTTGAAAGTTGCCAGAACATGTATTGGACTCATCTGACTTTGCAATAAATCTGGATCCAACGTTTAAATTTTTATTTACTTCTCTTAATATTTTTTTCTGCGACATTATATTTAACAAAATGCGACAGCGATAGATTCAAACTTTGTAAATTTTTGAACTCTCACAATATTATTTCCTTTGGATCCTGCAAGGATAATAAGACTATATACTTATGCAATATACTTATTTATAACAAAAGAAAATAATAAAAGTTATATTAAAAATACTGATTTATTAAACTTGAATTTGAATAACATTTTTAGTATTAATCCAATTTTCTGAAACAAATGGGTGAAGATCTATTAAGATAAACCGTATATCTACATTAAGTCTCTAAATAACTATTTCAATAGATAAAATTTTATAAATAATATTATATATATGTCTAATATGTATTAGTAAAACAATTCGGTTAATCGAATAATTTAGCATTAATCGGTTGTTAACCGATAAACTTAAAACCACGAATAATTATTTATCAAATAAACCGACTAATCTGAAATGCCGGTTAATTGAATACCCTAATATCAACCCAATCACCTATTGAGGTGTAGGGTATAAAGCTTTTTAAAATTTATAACAAATACAAAACATTTAACTTAGCAAAATCAAAATAGACCATAACTTTTTATCCCTTTTTCTAGTATTTTGTCCTTTTTTTGCTTTAAATAAAAATTTCCCATTCTAACTTTACAAAATATTTTAGCATTGTCATGACCATGGCCATAATGACAAATAAACAAATATTTCTAACGACGATTCTTACGTTCTTTCAGACTACACTATAAAAAGCACATGGTTTTTAAGTTTTGTACAAAAGAAGAAAATAGCGAAAGAAAAACTATTTTACATGCAATTAAATGGTTTTTACAAAATTTTGGCACATGATTTGCAACAACAAATGTTACAATAAAAAAACCAACAAACAGCCAAAAAAACTCAAGTTCAAGGTTTTGTTTTCTTACCATTTATTTAGTCAGAACATTTTTCATAGTTAAACAAATGCAAATAATATTAAGTTTATATTATCATCATTGTTTTTGGTGTTTTCTTTTCTGCATTATTAAATCCAAAGACTATGAACAAATTTTTGGCTAAACATTTTTTTTCTTTTAAAAGCAAACTCATGTTATATAATTTATTACAATTACGTTGATAATTTTAAGTGGTTTTATATATACTTCCTCTCACTCTCTCTCTCTCTCTCTCTCTCTCTCTCTCTTTTTAACAAAATATAAAAAATATAAAATTTGTTTTTGTACTTACAGTATGTATCCGTTGTTAAACGATCAATGGTGTCTTGCTTCAATTTTGAATTCTTCTTGCCCATTTTTATTGTGTATTGAGAATTATTTAAAAGTTTTTTATTTTCTTAGAAAAACAAAAAATATATTTTATATATTTTTATGTATTTTTACACACTTTTTTTTAAATATATATTTATGTAATGCACTTTATATATTTTTATATAAATTTATTGCTTTTATTTTAACTTAAGGCTTTATTTTATTATTTTAAAAAACAAAAAGAAAACACTCACACACAACTAATAAAACTTGGATTTATGTATCACTTTTAATATATTTTTTAACAAATGAAAACCTGCAAAGATATAAAAAGAAAAAAAAATAAGTTTTTATTATATTTCTCCTTTTAAGATATTTTTTTGTGTTTATATATTTAACTACAGATTTATTTTACGATAAGAGATGTTTAGCTTAAAATATTTAAATCTAATATAAATAAAAAATAAATAAGTTTATTTAAATTTTTAAAAAGAGATTTTAAAAATGTTGCAAACATTTTATTTATAAATGTAAAAATGATATAAAATAAATGAAGATAGTTTTGGAACAAATTACATTATCCCTTTTATTTTGAACAAAGATTTAAAGTTATTTTTGAATAAATGTTTATAAATTTAAATGGTATTAATTAAGTTTAAATTGTCTCATATGTTTGTTGTTGCATGAATGTGTTGCCAGATTAAACTTTTTTTGTCAAATTTGTAAAAAGTATGTATTTGTTTAAAAGTTAATTTTTAGGAAATTTACGATGGATTTCCTTTTTATAGGAAATTTACGATAAATTTCCTTTTTATAGGAAATTTACGATAAATTTCCTTTTTATAGGAAATTTACGATAAATTTCCTTTTTATAGGAAAT
>MINK01172646.1:0-11499 GCA_001735545.1 Phormia regina
GGTTTATTTCTTGTAAGTCTTATTTTGACCTTTGAACTTTCGATCTAAAGTAACTCACTATATATCATTTTAAGGTAATTTCCTTGTTTTTAAAACTACACTAAATTAACTTTTTATTTTCTATAGCTTAGGAGTTATTAATAATTGGGATTTATTTTTGTCCATAACTCCTAAACTAAATATGGCTCCAACTTGAAATTTTATATCCATATGGAGAAAATTTATGTCAACCATATATAATTTTTTAAGAATTTTAAAAATACCGGTTTTTGAGATATAATAGTTTTAATTTTTTTATCTCCAACTTTGACCTTTGAACTTTTGATGTAAAAAATATGTATATATGTTATGTAGGTAATATCGTTATGAAGGTAATATCTTTGTCTATAATATGCAACAACAACTAAAGATCTACCATGTATATTTAAGAAGTTGTTAAAAGTTATATAGATGTTCATTTGCAAAGTTTTTATTTTAAACCGCTATATTTCCGGACAGAAAAGAAACATGGGTCTGAAATTTCATTTTTTCGGAAACACTTCCTACGGTCAATGCTTGTGGTGAATTCTACTGAAATCAGAGATGTCAAATTCGATTGCTATCCATTTTGACATGGAATCACTCAATAATAAAATCAATTATTTTAGTTATTAATATTATTTTGATGATTGGAGTAAAATCAAACAAAAATTAATCAATATAAGCAATTAAGTAATTGATGTATATTTTGGTGTATGTAATAATAAAACTTGCTACTACACTTAATGCCAAGTTCTTTTCACAGCTACATTTGATAGTCTTTTAGTATGTTAGTCTTACATTCATCGACTTAGTTTCTTTGTTATCAAAAATCAATCCATTTGACTTTAATTAAAATTCAATATAAAATTTATCAATTAATTCAATTCAATCAAATTATTTTTCCTATATTCTTATGGCAACTCTGATCAGAGGGAAAATTTGAATAACTAATACTACCAAAACAACAAAAATATACACACGTATGACCAATGAAAACAGAGGTGGTCATTGCTTTCATTATGTGGAACATTAATATGCCTTAGACTAACAACAACAACACAAACTACTGGCAACTAACTAGAAAGTCAACACCAATAGCAATACCAACAACAACAATAATAGAAATAATAAATACACAAATAAAACCAGAAAAATAAAGGGGAGCTTCTGTTAATATTACCATCAACGACAGGTAAATACATAGAAAGAAAATCCTTGAATTGTTTATGATCAGTTGGGAATATTAATATAGTTGAGTAAGAATTTAGTAAAATGTTTGCTTACTTACTTACAACTTGGAAAAGTTACATTTTGTTATTGTTTTTTCTAAAAGAAAAACACAAATATACGCACCTATACACATACATTTAGCACATTACTAATGAAAAGAGCAAAGAGAAAGGCGGGAATTCCGTTAGAAATATAAAAAAATAAGACCATTCAGATTTGGTATAACGGATTTAAAAAAAAATCATGAATGGCGTCCCTGTATATATAGTATGTAGGTAGGTTTAAATATACATACAAACGCATTCAATATTAATATTTTAATAAGTGTATTTGTATAGGTACTCTATATGTATGTAAGTATGTGTATCTATGTGACTATTTTAAGGGAGTAAAATAACAAATACTCGCTCTCTCGTTCTTGCTCTAACTACAAATAGAGCACAATTTTACAAAATTTTCAAATAGACTAAACTAATCCGGAGAGTTGTTTTTGTATGGTGGTGAAATTGTGCTATGAAAACAACAACATTAACACTAATATTACCCATACACATCCAAACATACACTATATCCATATCCGTATTGTATTTGTATGTGGATATGTGTGTGAGATAACTTAGAGTTGCCTGCGTTATATTATTATTATTGTTATTGTTGTTTGAATGCGAGCGTTTGGCTGTGTGTGCGAGTATGTGTGAGTGTGTGTCTGTTTTTTTTTTTGTATACGTTTCATTACAAAAGTGCGGGTGCTTGTAGAGATTTTCATGTATCCGTACTGACTCATGTTGAATGTTGTTTCAGTCACAGATTCAGTATCTGACGTGTTACTTGCTCGAACGCATCGTTCAACAAATATATATATAAACACACACAAATCGAAAGAAGAAGAAAAAAAGAAAATATTTATTACAAGAAAAAGAAATCAAAACGTATTTTCTTTATTTTAAGCCAAAAATAAAAAAATATTATTATTATAACAATAATATAAATAAAATAACAAATAAATATTTAAAAAAGAAACTTGAAATATTTTCTTAAAGAAAACAGAATCACACGTTCATATAGACTTTAAAATAATAATAAAAGTAAACGAAGAAAAAAAACCAATCTTAAGATAATATTATGAAAATTTAAAAATATTAAATAAAATATTTACTAAAAATAAAAGTGTGCAAAAATATTTAAAAGAAAACTTTATTAAAAATGCTTAATTAATTTTTTTTAAATACAAAAGTAAAAGTTTTATTAATTAATAATAAAAAACAAATAAAAAAAATTATTAAAAATAAAAAAAAAATAATTTGTGCAAATAGTGTTTCAACATGCATACCCTATTCACCGATCAAAATAGTTTTTCACGCCATTACGCCCAAACCGCCGGCTATCCCACCTCAGCAGCCACTGCCGCCGGTGCCATGACTACAGCCTCAGCTGCAGCAGCAGCTCACTATGCTTATGATCAGTATTCCCGCTATTCTTATCCAGCCTCTGCTTATGGTCTAGGAGCACCTCATCAAAATAAGGAAATTGTCAAGCCTCCTTATTCATATATTGCTCTCATTGCCATGGCCATACAAAATTCCAGTGATAAGAAAGTGACTTTGAATGGCATCTATCAATACATCATGGAACGTTTCCCCTACTATCGTGACAATAAACAAGGTTGGCAAAATTCCATACGCCACAATCTAAGTCTGAATGAATGCTTTGTAAAGGTGGCCCGTGATGATAAAAAGCCTGGTAAAGGTTCTTATTGGACTTTGGACCCCGACTCCTATAATATGTTCGATAATGGTTCTTTCTTGCGTAGACGTCGTCGTTTCAAGAAAAAGGATGTTATGCGTGAAAAGGAAGAAGCCATGAAACGTCAGGTTATGATGAATGAGAAATTGGCTGAAATGAAACCTTTAAAGTTAATGACTGCTAATGGCAGCATCATTGATGCCAAGCACATGGCTCATGCTCATCACTTTAAGAAGGAACCCTTAAGCATGGATTTGGGTTGTTTAAGCGGTAAAGATTCTGTGGCAGCTGGTCTAAGTACTGCAGCCATGTTAAATTCCTGCCATGATAGTTTAGCTCAAATGAATCATTTGACAGCCGGTGCCGTAGACCATCCGGGATTTACGGTGGATTCTCTTATGAATGTCTACAATCCTAGATTACATCACTCTGCTTATCCTTATCATCATGCTTTAAATGAAGAGAATCTTACCGTGGCCGCCTCAACGCAAATGCATGCTCATCATGCGGCTGCTGCTCATCATGCTCAGCAATTAAGGCATCATCATCACCATCATGTACCCAGTCATGCTCATCCTCTGACACCTGGAGGAGCCAGTCATAATGGTGTTCAACTGGGAGGCATTAGTTCTGGTACTACAACCACCACCTCTTCGGGTAATTCACCTACAACTATTACTACACCTCATGGACCAGCTCATGGTGGTTGGTATACACCGGAAACACCACCCTCAGAGCCCATCAACAACTCGGTTAACAATCATACACCCACCAATTCAAATAACAACAACAACAATAATCATCATAACAATAACAACAACAACAATAATAATAACAATCATTCAGTTGTCACCAGTAGTCCTTCATCGATAGTACCTGGTCATACTTCTCTTGGTTTTAGAGATATGATTTTCGAACAAAATCAATCTTGTCAAATGGATACTGGCAGTCCCACGGGTAGCATACAATCAGCCAGTCCTCCTGCTCCACCCGTATCATCTGCCGTTTCAACAAATGCCGCCGCTGCCGCTCTTATTAGTTCTCATCATCATCACCATCATCATCATTTAAGCGGGAATTTAGGCAATTTGGGCAATCTCAGCAATTTAACTCATTATAGATCTCATGTTGGTCATTATCAAGATTATGGCATCAAATATGGCGTTTAAATAGATTTAAACAAAAGGGAATCACCTCCCTTTGCCCTCCTGTATATAAACTTCTAGAACTATAAAATTCAGCAATAAGTAGTGTAAATATTTTAAAACTTCTAAGCATTTACTTATATAATTCTCACATATACATATAGTTTAATCACAAAATCTAAATCATAATAACAAAAACAAAATCCTCTCAAATAATAATTCTCATTTTACAACAAACAAAAACAAAAAAAAACAAGAACAAAAACAAATGTATGTATATATTAATATAATAATAATATTATTTAGGTATTAAGTAGTTACTAAATATTATTTTATTGTTTAAACATTTTATTTTATTTTTCTTTAATTATTTTTGTGTTAAATTGATATTATTTATTTTTTTATAAATTAAAAAAACAACAACAACAAAGCCTGACAATTTGAAAGATATTCATAATAATAAAAAAAATTTAATTAAAAAATTAATAAAATTTTGGACAATTTTAAATCTGCTGATAGTTTTTCAATGATGAAGTTGTATTTATCGAAATATATGAAATGTTTAGCATACAATTTATAAAAAACTTATCTGACTTAATATGACTTAATATGCTTGGAAAAGGACGAAAGTGCCCATAGTGGTATAATAGGGAAAAGGGTCATTGAAGTCACAGAGTTACAAATTAAAACAAAATTTCTGTAACATTGGATTTCTCAGTCGATTCGGATACAATGTTTTATTATTTTGATAACGGTATTGATAACAGTATTTTAAATTATATTGGCAACGGTATACCGTTACTGAAATTGAAATACCGGTAAATCCCTTTACTACAAAAAAAAACTGGAAAAAACTTATCCCCTGTTTTTATAAGACAAACGGAAAATTTGTCTCGTCAAAATGTATGGAAAACAACAAATAAATTTCAAATTTATACAAATACATCTTTTATGGCAACAAAGAATTTGGACTTTTTAAAGAAAAATTAATTAAAAGTTTGCAAACAAGTTTTCTAATACAAATCGTTCAATTATTGTTGATACAAAAAGAAAATACTAATTAAAGCCCAACCAGTGAACAAAAATTCATCGTATCACAATCAACTGTTTTAATCCGTCTTATGGAAACGTGTGCATGTGGCCATTGACAAGGTAGCGTATGGCAGAAATCTATTGAAAATAGACTTTACGTAGCTATGTGACTTTTCACAATCATGTTTTTTTATTTTCTTTGCAAAATAACCAAACAAAAGGGCTGTTTATACAATGAATGTTCAAAAAAATATTATACGTTTACTTTTGTTGACTAGTTGCTAAAAATGTTTCACGTTACATTTCTTCATTCTACGTTGCATTGAAGAGTTGACTGGTTGGGCCTTTAGTAAGAAATTCTAATGTAGTTTAAACTCTGAAGTCGTTAAGAGAATATTTTCACCGATCTTTAGATTTTGCAGGATAGCGGGAATAAATTTTCGACTTCCAGAGATCGCAGATTAAAAAATTGAATTACCCAGCAAAAATAAACAGAAGTAATTTTTAAGGAAGTTTATTTTCACTACTTCCAAAGTATCAATAGATATATATATTTGGGATCTTGGGATTAGTTATATAACTGAAAATTGATTAAGATTAGGGTTTTTATTCCGACAATTCCCGGGAATTTTAGCAATTCTATTTTATTATTTTTAAAAATTTAAGATTCTACAAAAAACTTTGATTTATCATAATTAAGCATTCAGTTCGATGTATATAAATACTAGAACACTTCCTAATTATTTAAAAAATGCGAATATGTCGGACAGCATGGAATTCTTTATCTTAGAAAACTTCGCCAATGCATTACTGACTTTAGGTCTAAAATTTATCGAATGCGAAAGTTTATTCCTTTTATAGTCAGAAAACGATTATCTGATAATGCAGTTAAGGCATTAATTGTTTTAAATCGTTATTTCATATGAGGCATTTAATTAAAAAGATTGATTAAAGAAATTCACATGAAATTTATTGCATATAATTTTACGCATTATTCTTGAAATTTTAAACAAAAAAATCAGGTACAAAAGCATAGTGTAACAAAAGGTATAGTGTAAAAAAAGTTTAAAAAAGTACAATTTTCTCTCAATTGAAATCAATATTTTTCTATACAAAACAAATAATAAGCAAAAAGAAATAATGTACACAAAATCGATTAATCGAAAAATATATTTGTGGGGTTTGAAAATATTAAATTTATTAATTATCCAACAATAGTATTTATTAAAAGCAATTTTCAATATCCATTGGAAATTCTTCTTGTACAATGTTTCTTAAAACAAAAAATGCTCTTCAAACATATCGAGCCCTGTCCGCCAAAATATTGTATCCAACAATTTTTTGACGTTAATAAACATTTGACAGAGGATGTTGTTACATTTTTATTCAAGTGCTATTTCATGTTTATAACTGGAGCTATTTTCTTGCCAGTGACATTTTCTATATATATATAACAATGTAGAAACATTCACAAAACCGCTTCTCCTGCAAAGATTTTAATTGAGAAATAAATTCATATATTTGAGTGCAAATTATATGAAAAATATAGTTTTTGTGTTTATTTTAGATACATTTTGAAAAATATTGTATTTTTCCCGAATTCTCGGAAATGCCTAAAATAAAATCCCGATTCTCGGGAATTGGAAAAGATCGGGAAATTAAGAACCCTAATGAAGATATTAATAATTCCTTTATCAGATTTAAATAGGATTGTTACTCTACCGATTTTTCAGATTCAAAGAATACTGTCTAAAACAGTTTATTGGACTTTGTCACAATTTACCAAAAGTATCAAAAATGTCGTGTTTGAATAAAAAAAAATTAAATTAAAAAGAATCTTCGAAAATATCTTTGAAAAATAATTTATTAAAAGTTCACTTAAAGTGGTGGCTGATGAACGTTTCTTCGAATATCGTTTTTTCATAAGGGCAAATAGCAGACAGTAAAATAAGAACTTGTCTTTAATTTCATATGTTAAGTAATTGAGAGATTAACTTAAGTTGAAATGTCCACATTTTCGATAATATATTTTTTGTGATTGCTAAATTTTTTTATCAAAATGAAGGCGCACTATGTTTGAGGCAATTAAACTCTTTTAAACTATACTTATTGTAAGCGATATTTTGAAGAAACAAACAATAAAAATCCTTTTTAAAATAAAATTCTATAAATATAATCTTATTATTAAAAATTTTGACAATATCATCCCTGCGGAAAATTTTCGCTTATTGAATTGATGAACTGGTTCCTTAGTACCAATTGACACCTAACTCACCACTTTTCAATTGAGAACCAGTTGACACAAATACACTAGCTATTTAACAACTGAGAGTCATTTTATAACATGTTTGTTAAGTGCACAATTAACTGCTTGAGAGAAATAGCAATAAATGGCTGAGTGGTAATGTTGTTGAATACAAAACATCATAAGTTAGATGAGCGAGGATTCGATTTGAATTTTATATATGTTAAGATTTTTTCGATCGCACTTAATAGAAGCTTTGTACTGTAGTAAGTGTGTTTTTGTCAACTGGCTCTCAATTGGACCATTGGTGACGAGTTAGGTGTCAATTGGTTCTTAATTGGAACTTTGGTGACGAGTTAGGTGTCAATTGGTTCTCAACTGTGCCGATTAATGTAATTGGCACACATTTTCCGCAGCGTACTTATTGCAGGATCTTATGTGTCTAAGGGGTGCTTAATAAATAGAATTTTCAGTATTGTACTAAGTTTTAAATACTACCAAGGTCTTGGGCTCTATTTTCATTAGTAGAGAAAGAGAAAACAGATTCGTTGAAGGAATATTTAAAATTTGTGTATTAGTAGTTGTAGTTGTAGTTGGATGTGTTGTCTACCCAGCAGGAAAAAATGTTGATGCTTTGATTTTTATATTTCTATGAACTAGAAATGTAATACTACAAATATTTGGCATGTAAGAAAAATGGTTTCTGATTTTTATGTTATACTAACTATATATAACACACATAAAACTAAAGGTTATTTGAGCTTTGAACGAATAATTATATATCGAGGGCTTTCATTGAAAATCCGCAAAATGCAAAACAACAATTGTTTAGTTTATTTCATTAATTTTTCACAATTTTGTAATCCGTTCTTTTATGATATTACTTCTACATAACCTCACACTAAAAAATAAATCTTTTAACGTCATTATTTTTGAAGTTATGCTAAATAGCCCGTTTTGTTTATCGGAAATAAAACAAGTAAAAGATAATCTTTTTGGGAAAAAATTTGAAAGTATGATAAATTTAGAATATCATAAAAAACTGGAGATAAAAAAACTAAATTTTGTCGTTGTTAATATCATCCTTAAAAGCTAAAACTGCCACATATCAGGAGAGTTTAATAATAAAGCGGCAATGAGTTCAAACTTAAAAATGTAAATAAAATTTTGAAAAAAGTACTTGCAAACAATTTAAAAAAAAAGAAATATCAAACAATTAAAAATGTATTTAATTGCATATCAATAACACAAAGGTGATCAAAACCTTCTAAAACGATGTTTATTGCACTTTCAATTTCATTATACGTTTTTTGAGAAATTGCTTTTGGCATCTAAGATACTTTGCTTATAACCACGAATTTTCTTTCCCAAAAATAAAAGATGAAAAACCTAGCGTAAGAATTAATTTTTGGCTTCAAAATTAACACTATATATAAAAAACGTAACACTAAAGGGTATTATTTTTTGAAAATCTGCATGAGGCCCGTTTTGAATATAATCCCTCGATATAAATAACTATGGCTTCAGCGAATTCCTCTTATAAAATTCGTTAAATTAGCTGCTTGTCGGCTTGTACATATTTTACAATCATTAATACTTTTTTTTAAATTCAAATTATAATAACCAAATATTTTTTTGAAATTTATTTTTATATAAAATATGGATATATAAGCACAGTGTGCAGAATCGAAATCTGTAACTTCTAACGGGCTGGTTGGATTTGCATAAAATTTGGTACATGTATAACAGAGGAGTGTAAAATGTTAAGTTTGGAAGGAGGGCTCAAAAAACCACTTAGGGGCGGAGTTAAAGGGGCTCAACGTTGGACATCTTTGACATAGAAATTTTTAATCGCTTGTCAAATTTTTGTTTCAAATCCAATTTCAAATATTCTTATACATACATTATTATAGGCAATTTATCTCTTATAGTTTTTGAGTTATTTCCACTTGAGTTTTTAAGTACTTCGATATCTTTATCTGGACTCGGTAAAAATATCGACTTCAATATTCTTTTATTCGATACATAATTTTGTTCTTAATTAGTGAAAAAAAAAACAAATGAAATCAGTCGGAAACACGATGATATATATGAATAAAACTGGACCAAGAACATGTAAAATTGAGGTACTTAAACTCAAATGGAAATAACTCAAAAACTATAAGAAATAAATAGAACATGTAAGCATGTACCTATAAGAATGTAAAAGAATATTTTAAGTTCTATGTTAGAGATACCCAATTTTTGAGCCGTTCGCCTTCCAAACCTAATATTTTACACTCCTCTGCTATACATAAGCCTAATTTCATGCAAATCCAACTAGCCCATCAGAAGTTTCAGATTTATTTCCAAAAAATTTCAATTCTTCCCCCCTGTGGACTGTGTACTAATAAACACCGGTAGGAACATAAATATTTTTTGGGAAATTTTTTCTATTTATAATAGTTGAACTTCGGCTTTTAGAGATACAATTTTAACTCTACAGCATGTCTCAAAACTGGCTGTGATGCCAGCATTTTCTTTTTACCAATTATTTTAATAATAAAGAATACGATATTAGAGGAAAATATATTTTTAACAGGTTTTCGATGACAAACAAAGTATTCGCCACAGATATAGTAATTCATTTCGTATTTTTTTTTAATTTTTAGTCAGTGATGGTACTTTTAATAGCGAAAATTTCATTTAATAGAGGATGTAAAA
Organism: Phormia regina; assembly: GCA_001735545.1. NCBI lineage: Eukaryota > Metazoa > Arthropoda > Insecta > Diptera > Calliphoridae > Phormia > Phormia regina. The sequence continues at coordinate 10,120 of MINK01172646.1, forward strand.
AATACTGCTTCCTAAATAAACGTTTATTATAACTGAACTAAAAAAAAATATTAACATCTCAAAAAATTCTTAGGGCTTTAATAAAGGCGCTGCAAGTTTAAAAAAACGAGGCCATAATCGGGGACAAATTTACTTCGATCCATATATCTGTTTAACTGACACATGTAAGCACTTTTTTGTAGAGATTCCAGTCACAAATTAATTTTTTGACGATTAAAAAAATACGTACATGCCCGTGGCGACCAACTCCAGTGATCTGCTAGGAGTCTGTACTTCTCCATATGAACTTGGTAATACCTCAGTTCTGAGCATGTGAGATTTTATTTAGATATCTCAAACAGAATTATTTCTGGGAGTTTTAGAATACTCTCTCATAAATCCGCTTGTTTTAGCACCCTGGTATAAATTTCAAAATCCTACCCCATTAGGATTTTTAAGAGTAAATAGAATTTTAATTCTACATGTGATCTGGGAGTTTCAAAATCCTTAAGAAAGAAAAAAATTGAAAATTAAAAAAATTAAAAAAAAAAAAAAAATACAGCAGCTCGGGCTTTTTCGAAAAATAAACCTCCTGTATATTGAAGCATAGCTTGAAAACAAGTTGTGTAATTTTGTTCAGAAATTATCAGAAAATTCTAATTAAAAATGTCTTCCAGCCGTTCTTACATCATTTTTCAAACACTGCAAATAGTTGAGGAAATATTAAGACCATTTTATTGAAAAAATTTAAATTTTATACAAAATTTAAAAAAAAAAAAAAAAAAAAATGGCTTTTAAAAAATTATATAAATTCGAAAGTGTCAGAAATATAAAATATATATAGTTTGTCAAAGACCGACTATATAGAAGTTCTGGAATATTAAACATGTGGCTAATTGTAGATTAACACTTTTACCAAATGTAAAAATATAAAATGAGTTGATATTAACATCTAGTGATCTTATACTCTTATGGGCGATTTCCGGAAGTGGTTTTATATGGGAGCTATGGTAAATTATAGATCGATTCCCGTTATATTTAATAATTGAGTGTCCATGTCAAATCGAACAGCAATCGGATTTGAAATCTCCGATTTTAATGAAATTCAGTACATGTCTTGATCATTGGAAGATAACACTTTTTTTTAACAGCACCCAGCAAAAAATGGTGCTTACTTGGAAGCAATAGCATTGCTTACATAAGCGATATATTAGTTTTTTTTATTAAATAAAGTTTCAAGAATGCAATACAGTAAGTTATGGATTCTGCACAANNACTAAAAACATCTTCCTTACCATAGTGCTCCGAAGAATCAAAAAATCACATTCTATTGCATCTAGGTGGCTCATCTCGAACAAAAATCATACATCATAAATGCGCTCCAGTAATGTTTTATTATAA
>MINK01172646.1:16169-29458 GCA_001735545.1 Phormia regina
ATTGTTTATTAATATATAAGGATTTTTATTAACATTTTAGCAACTTTTATTTAAATCCAATTAAATGTGATGGATGTAAGTCATGTGGTGTTTAGTGAAATAAAAAATTTAATTGAAATTGAAAAGAGCCAAATCTTTGGGCCAAATCTTTGATTGATAATTTTTATAGTTTTTGGATCATAACTCGTTTGATTATGAACGAATTTAGTTGATTTAAAAAAACAAAATGTTCAAACACGAAATCCGTAGATTACCCAGCAACTTCAAAATGTCTAAAAATGCGTTTTGGCCCATGTATGGGATATAATGGACCGACCGAATATTTCGAATTTTTTATGCAAAAACGTTAGCTTGTATAGAAGCCTGGAAAAGCCGACAAAAAATATGATTTTTGTGAGTATCATCGGTTTTTTGACGATATCTCAGTTATGTATCAACCGATTTTGCTTATTTTTATTAGCGTTCTTTCATAGGATTTTCCCTATGATTTGATATATAAAACTTATATATCCGATAACTGGGGCTTTCTAAAAACTGATTTCAACAGACAGACGGACATCTTGACACCCCCATCAATAAGGATCCAGAATATATATACTTTTTGGGGTCTTAGATGAATATTGTAGATTTTTCAAACTCATATATACCCTTTACACCTGTGGTGAAGGGTATAAAAATCGTAAGTAAAAACGTTATCTAAAATGCTAATGAATTCAGCGATTTTTATATGAAATATTGACATCCCTGTTTGAAATTTCCAAACAATTGATTTCTTTTATTCATGCCACTTTTATAACTGAATTTGTGGCACCACAAAAAAAGTAAGAGAAGGCAAAAACGAAAAATTTTGCCTAAAGCAAACCTGAGTGCTGATGCATAAAAGTGCGAGCGATTGAATGAGTGAATAATTGTGTGGGAGTGTGACTTTGGAAGGATGTGTGCGTTTTGTATCTGTGTGAACACATGCCATACTTGTTCAATTGATAGAGTTTAAGGGTAAAAAAAGAAACAAAAAGAAAAAATTAAAATAAAAAAACAAAAACAAATTGAACGCATGATCTATTTTTTCATTATACAACAAAAGTACAAATCTTAATTGTAATGCAAATATTTTATATTTTAATACTTTTATTGTTTTATTTTGGTTTTGGTTTTGTTTTTTACCTTTAACACCAACACTAAAAAGGAACAAAAATATGTTTAAAGTAAAACATTTCTAAAGTATCATTTTTAAACTCGTTTTTTTATATTTAGCCCAAAAATGAAACTATTGTCTAGGGATTAAAAACTTGTATATAGTTTTAACTTTATTTCAACAATTCTATCATCAAAAGAATTTTAAGAGTCTTTATTTGAAATTATTTTCTCTACACCTGATCGTTTTTTTCTTTCTTTCTTCTGAAATAATCATTGTCAATTGATTATTTTCAATTTTATTATGTTGATATTGTGAATGACAATGCAAATTTGTTTGTATTACAATGACTTTTTGACAACTTTTAAAGAGCAATTGTCTACTTTGATTTAGATTGTTTCATTAAATGTGTGGTTGTTAGGTTTTATTTATCTTATTTTTTTTGTGTTAAATACTTGAGCGTACTATATATATACTTATGACTGGCGCCAGTCATCATCATCATCATCATAATCTTAGTAAATTTTATTTTGTCCATTCATACTATAAATGTATTTTTCAATTGAATTGACTATTATTAGGTACTTGTTTTGCTAAAACTCTTTTGCACTATGAGTATTTTAGGAAAAGTTTATAATAAGCTGCTCAATAAATACCCTACATATGTTAAAGAGTGAAAAAATTGTATTTTAATTAAAACCATTTATCTTATTAAACTAAACCCATTTTAATGATAATTAAGTAAAAAATGCTCTAAGTTTTGTTTTAAAGGGTATCCTAAATAATTCGAATAATTTTTTTTTTTTTTTTTTTTGATATAAAGTAACATTTTTGTAAAAACATATTTTATCTGTAATAAACATTTTGTTAGTATCAGGCTTGGGGGTTAATGATTTCATATTCAATTAAATTATTTTATAATTGTAAATGAACATTTCCAATTATAAATACAAGTAATTATAATTGATATTTTTTCAATTACAATTACAGTAATTTTTATTGAAAATTTTCAATTACTATTTAATTGATAATATTTGTAAATAAAAATTAAATTTTATCGAAATGCTATTAAAAAAATTCAACATACGATTTTTGTTTTACGAAATTTTGTATATTTTTAATGCTGTACAATCATTATTTGTTTAAAAAACTTATACATTTTGATGTTAATTAGTAATGGTAATTTTCCATTACAGTTACATATAATTGTAAATTAAAATTTTCATTTAAAATTAACCTGTAATAGATTACCTAAAGTAATGATTACCCCCAACCCTGGTTAGTAAAGATATCTTAACGAAATTTTCGTTGAATGTAGACTTTATTGTATAAAATGAGAAAGTGAAAAAGAACTTTGTTTTTTTTTTTTTTTTTTGAAAAAGGAATGCCGTAAATCCCAAAAATATATTTTTTGTAAATTTTCGGATATAGAGTCCACATTTTATCGTAAAAGTTAACAACTTATCATAGATTCGTAAATTGCATTCCGTTTTTAGATTCTTGCTTTGAGATTTTAGAAAATATAGACTAAAATCAAAACTTTCATATAGATTGGGTTAAATTTGGGAGGCTGTATACCTTAACCACTTGAATTATTGTTCTTGTTTTTTTATTTTAAAGTCTTCTTTGTGATTATACCTTTTAGATAAGTTCAAAATTATTATATGTTGTTCAAAATTCAAAATCGTTTACTTTTAGACTCGGTAATGATGTCGACTTTAATTTTTATTTAAGAGATTGTTTTGTTCTTTAACTAGTTAAAGAAAAAAACTAACAAAAGCGGGCGAAAATACTAGTATTTATGAAAAAAAACTGGACCAGTAACATGCTAACTTAGATGTTAGGGGTATTGTAATGTCTTAACTCTGCCCCTTAGGGGGGTCTATTGGTTCCATATTCTACGTCTATATCAAACTTCATTCAAATTCAACTGGGAGTTCAGAAGAGTCAGATTGAATTCTAAAAATGTTCGATTCTGCCCCATTGTGCTATGGCGCTGAACAGACTTTTGGGTCTCACACCCGCATTGACCAAGCTTTTGGTTTCGCATAACTGGTTTGTACTAACTGTAAAACACAGATTGATGATATTGGTAGAGACCATGGATAGAAAATGAAAATATTTTTCGGTAACAAAATAAATTTAAAATACTACTTTTTTCATTCCCATTGTATTAAAATTTAAATCTTTTATAGTTAATTATTTTTTACTTAGTGTAAAAAGCAATTTGAATAGTTAAATCGAAGATTAAACACAATAACAAATTTATTATTTATTTATTTATTTATTTATTTATTTATTTAATATCAAAGAATTTTGTTATAATTCTAAATTACTGTTAAATAGCACTAGCAGCTTGGGACATCAGATGTAACAATACCTTTTTCGTAATCTCTTATACGGTCATACTAAACAACCGATTTTAATATAAAATAATTTCTCAAAATACATTAAAGTTTTAAGAAGTTATGCTATGATAACGTATACATATAAAAGTGTGTCTCAAATTATTTAACTGTATCTGCTCATACACATCTCTCTCATTTAAAACTGTCTCCTTGTTGTGATATTTTAGAGTTTTTGGAATTTTCATTACGAGAGTTCTTAGAAGCAAGAAAAATAGAATGATATAGGGGTAGCGAAGCAACCCATGTATACTCCTGTCATAATAAATATGGCCCTGTTATTAATATAAACTTAAGAAAATCAGAAATGATTTAAAATATAGTTCATTATCTGAACATTTTCACTACAATTTGATTTGCTGTGCATCAAATTTCATTAATTTGATAAATAATAATTATAAATATAAATCAAAAGTGTTAAAGAAATGTAAGTTTCTAATAGAACATTATGTAACTCTAAAATATATATTTTTATTTTAAAATTTTATTTTTAATTAGAAGCTGATCGTCTGAGAGTATTAAATGATTCGAGGGAGTACTTCGGTACATTTTAATGTTAAATAGTATCAAAAAAAAGTACTATAGTATCAACTTTTTCATCCCTGGTTGAGACTATTAAACTCACAGAGTTAAATTCGGGAGGATTTGTGGAGGAAATTTTTAAGCTGAAAACAAATTTGATCATTAGTTAATATATCAATTTTTTAATTTTAATAATGCCTTTTTAAAAACCTGATACAGTTATATTCTCATTCTTCAAACCATTATTTAAGATTTATATTGGAAACATAATACCTTCGATTTTCAATGTCTAACTTGAACGATTTCTATCTTGACTTAACTTTGATTCTGTAAAGTATTGTGTCACCCATTTTGAGTGATGTCTCAAAGATATATTGAACTTGAAATATTGTAAAGTTTTCGAAAAATAAGTTCTTATTATTTTAGTACAAATACGATCTCAAAATTACAATTTTATATTTAATTTAGTACAATAACAAAAATTGCTTTCTCATCATGCTTCAATGAGTATTTTTATTTTAGGAGTCAAGTTACCTGCAATAAAATAGTAAATTTACAAGAAAATTTATAAGATTTATAAGAGGAAAATAACGTTAGCACACTCCTTGGAACGTATCAGAACACACAAAATCTTTACGTGGTTTGAGGTTTTGGATAATATAGGTTAAAATAAAAATTTCAAATTCGATGGTGACGTATTTAACGTTAGTGGGTAATTTCTTTTATTATTATTATTATTTTCGTCCTTCCTTGTAAACTTTGTAATCAAACTACATATCACAATTTCGAAAATAAATTAATAAAATTTGGCACACAGATTTCTTCTAGTCTAAGTACTAATTAGTTATGATCGGTTCATTATTTCACGTAGCCATACAAATGTCCATCCGAAAGGGGATTTAATGATCATAAATCCTTTAAATAAGGCAACATTTTAGCGAAATTTAGCACATATAAGTTTAAATCTATGTGTCAAAGATAGATCCGTAATTGACCATAGTTCCAATATATAAGGCCTACTTTACGGAATCTCTCAAAAGTGAATAAGTTTATATAAATGTTAGCATCGATAACATTCTATGTTTCTATGTTTTAGTTTAAACTTAATACAAGAATCGGTTCACCAATGGGCACATGTCTGGAAAAAAGATGACCCCTTGCCGATTTTTTATGCTCATAATGGTGTAGGGTATCAGATAAACGGGCTTGACCCACCATATCTTTCATACTCCGTTTTAGTTATTATTTTTCTGGCATTTTGCAGAATATTTCTTTATAGCTTAAACTATTCGAAAATTCTAACGAATATTATTATTTGATTGGATACCCTATGTATGTATAAGTGTTTTAGCCCAAATTTTGATTGGCCTTATAGTTGTTGTTTAATTGTTCTTTAATTAAACATTTATAAATAAATGTTCAAAGTTATTTTTATTAAATTTTCTATTATTATTAGACTGGGGATTACAAGGGAAAGTAAAGATCGCATTAAATTGAATTGTTTATTCCAAGTGAAAATAATATTTTTATATTGTGTAATCACTAAACTGAAATACACTTTTTAATGAATAAAAAAAAAAAACTATTAAATGACAACTTTTAGAGAAATTTTAAACATGTTTAGACTCAATGCCAAAAAAATACAAATAATAATGAATAAACATATTTATTTTGTTTGTTGATTGAAATTGAAATATCTACTTTGCTAGACCACACGCGGATTTTTGATGATTATGAAGAAAGAAGTTATACCTGGATGTTCCCAATAAATTTTAAATTACTCACTTTCTTGACAATAATGAAATTCTCGTAATAATTTTTTATTAAAATCGTTCAATATTTTTATTAAAGATATAAATTTAGTATTTTTTTAAATATTTAAAATAATTGTAAAGGTTTTTTAACGTTTATCTTTAAATTGTAAAATTCCAATTAAATTTATGACAAAAGAAAGTTTGTCATCAACGTGAATGAATGAATGAATGAACGAATGGGTTTGCATGTTTATAATGTAAAATATTTGAATATACCAGTATGTGCACTTATGGTCGGTCAGTTATAACAGCTAAAATAACAATAACAAAAAATAATAAACATTTCATCAATATGCATCCTTTACAATTTCAAACAGACAAGAACGCGAGAATATGTCGCTGAAAAACAATAACAATTCAATACGAAAATATCCTCATTCTCATCAGTCAAAATAACACACATTTATGTATGTATAGCGATATATATGTATCTGTATCTTCATATGCATCTAACTACCCTTCAGTTCTACTTTCACAGTTTTCAAAAATTCCTCTCATTAACGTGCCAGCAATAGGGAAATAAAAAAGGGCATGATTTTAGATGGTATTGTCATTGAAAAGAACTACTTAGTGCTGAAATAAGGCTGAATAAGGTCTTTCTTGAACACATTATTGTCATTGGTAAGATGTTCTTCTTTCAAGTTTCTTTTGCAGTGCTTATGTAATGTGCAACTTTAATTTCCTTTAAAATTATTTATTTCACTTTTATTTATTTTCACTTTATTCTCGAATATGTTTAAGTTCTTGGTAGGATATCTATATATATAAAAGAGTAACGTTACTGACTGATTGACTTACTGACTGATATATCATCCCACAACCCAGACGGCTGAAGCTATAGAGACGGAATTTGTAACGTAAGTAGGTCTCCCTCCATTCGAATGTTTAGGGGCTAAAAAAGGATAAAAACAGGAAAAATCGGTAAACTTATAACTCGCAATCTAATAATGATACAAAAAAATTTGAATAGTTATCGTTATTCATTTAAAAAATAATTGAACAGGTGTCTGGTACTTTTTTGAAAATCAGTTATATATGGGAAAAAATTCACAAGAGCGGTCTTTATGGTACTTGTTTGTTCTTCTAATGGTACTTTTTGATTTTTTATAATTATGAACCCAGAAAGATTTAGATAATGATATGTTGTCCTAAATGTATGTGAATCCATAAGAGGAGATTTTATGGTACCTTTTTGTTCTGACGGTACTTTTTGAATTTTCTATAATTTTTAATTTAGATACATGGTCCTAAGTTAATGAAAATTAATTAGGGGACATTGTGGTACTTTTGCGTTCATATGAGGTTTGTTATTTTTTAAAGAATTTCGAAGCCAGTGATTTTATGTCGAAACGGATTCCAAGTCATGTTGAAACATTCTTTACTGTAGAAGAATTTTTCATAAAAAAATTAATTTCAATTTTTATTATTATTATTTAATAAATCCGCTCGTAATATATATTTAAATATTCGTTGTTATTAACTAGAACTGTTGGTTATAACTTATGTGTGTGAAAGTATCATTGCACTCGTATATTGGTTGTATGTAATGGAATAATATTTAAATGTAATTTTAGCATCTACAGGCAACAAACATTAATATAATATTAAAACAAAAACAAGCTCAACAAATTCGATCTAAAAACTAAATATTTGCATAACGAGTTATACTTACAAAGTATAAACAATTGCTCGTACATTAAAAATAACTTTATTAGGTAAAATATAAAATGAAAGTTATAAACCATATGAAAAATATCTACCTCATTGTCAATCTCGAATGTACATTAATTAAATACAAATAATTTTAACTTAGATCTAAAATAATAATTCATAGCCTTTACGTTTTCTACTCGGGGAAAAAATTCAGAAACTTCCGGGAAATATTTAAAATATTATTAAACCCTAACACACAAGTGTATGGAGGTATTATGTGTACAGAAATTTTAATGCAGAGAAAATCTTTAGATCGCATCTTAAATTATACTTTTTGTCTCAGACTCATTTTCTAAGTCGATTTAACAATATCTGTCCGTCTAGTCGGCTAGCTGCCCATATATAGCTTGTGCGCAAAATATAGAAATTCGGAACATAGGATTATTTTTTTTTTCTTACACTTCAATGGCGTTGAAGTTGGTCATGAGCGGCCCAATAATTTTCATTGCTCCCTCAAATAAGTGTACAAATTTCATAATATCGGTCCATATGCAGCTGGTATATGATATTCTTCATCATTTAATGTTGAAATTAAGAATATATGCAAATTGTACTTATAATCTAGGGTTATAGGAATTATTTTCTCAAATATATATTGTTTTTCAAAAGTGATTTCAAAATTCGTATTACTTTTGAAATTCCCAACCATATTGCTCTAGCACTTACTCTCCTAATTTCATAAAATAAAATAGTTAAGGAACATATAGTTGATCAAACCAGACCTTGTGATACTCTACACAAGTTCCTTTGGGAACCTAAATTCGGAAAGGGATCAATTGTGGACAAATACCAATGCACTTTTTGATGACTCCCGACAATGGGTTTTAGGTATTTGGAAGCTATGGCAAATTATGTACCGATCTTTAAACTTTATAAAAGTTATCTATGCCAAATTTCATTAAACTATTCATATTTTTAAGATATTCGGGGAGAACATTTGTATGGAGACTAGGTAAAATAATAGGATGATTACGATCAAATTCAATAGTCTTCGTCCTTGTTAAAAAAAGAATCATGTATTTCAAAATTTATCAAGATATTTGAAAAATGAACTTTATATGGAAATGACGACTGAACGGTGAGACAATGCACAGTGGGTCCAAAAGCAAAATAAATGGCAATAAGTCTTGAACTTTGAAACCACCACCAGCACAATAAGAATGTTTTTTTTTCCTTGTCTTGCTTAGGAGAATTCAAAAGTTAAAAATATTTCATATCAATCAATATTTGTAAAACTTATAAGCCCCGATGTTTTTCACTCTCGATGTTGTTAGAGGCGCCTGTGCTGCAGTTACAGACTCCATCTGAAAGCCTAATTCCTCCTCTATCGATGTTCCAAGTTTCATCCTAATTGGTTTAGTGGTTTCAAAGTTCCATACTTATTACCATTTATTTTGCTTTTGGGCACACTGTGTAATGTTAATTTTTTCTTAACAGTTTCTTTAGTTATATATTGAATCTACCTTTCTTAAGTCCTCACAATACCTTTTCAAATCTTAAAACTAAAGACCACTTTATCTCTAACAAGAGCATGCTCAAGTAAATAATTGTCTTTGCTAAAACCGTGGTGGAAAATCGGCTCTACGAAGCCTTGAATACCATCGAACTTCAGTAAGAAGTCTTGCAAGTGGAATAGGTTGAGTCTGCAATTTTGAATTGTATTTTTCACGGGGGTTTTTAAATTCGCGTTCTACAAATTTAACCTGCAAATCTCTATGGATATTCTCATTTCTTATACACCACATATACAATGTTAAATGGACTGAGAAAATGATTTTGAGACGGACGTTATACTTTAATGTGAAGGCCCGAAATTTTTTCCTCTGCGCTACACTATTTGCACAAACACATATTATCCTAACCACTTATGCACAGTGGTTCCGATTTTTTGGGAAATAATTCTGCTAAAAATGTTATAGTTATTTCAATAAAGATCTGAGATGTTTGCCAGTTGAATTAGTGAAATATTGATCCCACGCAAGTGTCTGGAGTGGTTGATGAGTGGTCCTCCAAATTCTCGGGTATGTCTTTTTTTTCAAATCGTCATAAATTTATTTATTATATGACAGAAAATAGATAGTCCTTCTAAATCTGTACATAAATTACATATATATGTTATCTCTTAAATCTGTACATTGATTACATGTATATGTTATCTCTTATATTTTAAGAGATATTAAGGTCCAAATAAATGGTTACCTCTTTTAGATTCGTTTTTTTTTTAACTTGTAGGAATTAATATTTCCTTTATTTTTTTAGTATTCGCCAGAATCCTTTCAAAATTATAAGTAGTAGTGCTGCAAGAATCATATAAATATATTAATCCGTTAAAAAGTTGAAACTTTAAAGACTTGTACTTTTTTTGGATTTTTTTCTAAAGAGGTGGCAGTTTTCCGAAAAAAAAAAATATTTTTTTGTTATGGCTTTTATCATAAAAAAATTACACAAATGTGTGTAAAATAAGTCCGGAGCAGCTAGGGGTAAAGGTCTCCCCACAACCTTTATCCAAACTTTGATAATTTTGAAAATTTAGTTTAAATGTTTTTGTTCACTTCTCAAATTACAAAACTGGGATTAACAAAACCTTAATGTGTAATGTTAATGCATATAATGCATATAAAGTTTTTTCCATCGGATGAATCTTGTAACGATCGTGTGACAAATTTAATGAAGGAAGTAAATTTTTGAAAATCATTTTTACTGGATTGAAATTTTGGGCATTTTTGTAAAAAAGTGGGAGTTATTTTAATTCTTTAATTTTAAAACAAGCTGATCTCTATTACGCCGATTAGGATATCATTATTCGTTTAAATTCTATTTCAATTTAAATATTAGCATTATTTTTTTCCAAAAAGAACATCAAAATCAGAATTTTAATTTTTCACATTATTTTGTAGTTTTTACAAGGACTATTTGTAGAGATTTTCAAGGACTATCTATATATAAAATTTATTTTCTGTCTTAAATTATTAGTTTCTAGTGATTTAAAAAAATACATGCCCGAGTTGGTAAAATTTTGGAAGGCCACCCACTATCCCACTGACCTTTGAGGAGCCCGTACTCCTCCAAATTAACTCGAAAACACCACAGCTGTGAAACGAAATTACGAAATTTTATTAAGATATTTCTAATGGTGAAAAGTTCCATAATTATTTCCAAAAAAGCGTTTTAGATTGCTTTCCATAAAGCACATGATATAGTGAATTTTGTAAACATATTTTATTTTTTATCAATTTTAATCACAGTTTTAAATTAAGAAAAAACTAAAATACTTTCATTTTGAAGTAATTCATTCATTGTTTTTAAAATTAGTGTATCATTTTATTAAATTCACACAATTTTTGTTTTAAATAAAGAAAATTTCTTCTCTATAGAAATAGTGAAGGGAAATATTTAAAAATTGTTTTGAATAAACAAACGCTTAATTTAGTGGGAAATAATTTTTACCCAAATTCTTTTTATAAAATTGACTTTCTCTGTTAAGTTTAAAACCCTATTAAAGACTTTTAAAATGAACGAGTTTATATGGCTATGAGTGTGTGTTTGTATGTATGTATGTATATTAAGTATATATAAATATTTGTATGCATCTTAAGAAAATATAAGAAAATACATTTTCTATTTAAATACAAAACAAAACTGAAGAATAGAAGAAAATGTTCTTATATCATGGTTTGTTTTTGTTGATTTTGTTCAACTCTTTAATAAATAAACAAATTTTATTGTATTTTAAACCCTAAATGGAACAGACCTCTATTGCAATTGGATCTAAATAAAATAATTTATTTAAAAAAGAAAGATATGAATGAATTATTGTTGATGAAGATGATGATGACGGCGATGATGATTAAATATTTTGACTGCCTCAATACCAATGTACACAATTACATTCATACAAATTATACTGTTTTTGTTGTTGTTTTCTTTTTCTTCAAACAAAAAATAATATTTTTTAAATAAATAATAGAAATTTTTAATAAAAATTTAAACACCACTGAAGGTGAATATGAGTAAATATTGCTCAATCATAAATATTTATGTATGTGCATGTGTGTGGGATTTTCTTATTTCATTTTTTTCTTTTCGTTTTCATAACAGACATAATGGCACCACATTTTATTTTTTTCTCTATTTTTAATTTATTTTTAAGGATATTTCAATTTGATTTTCTTTTTATATGATACAAACGTGTGTTTTATATTTCCTTTTGTTTTACTTAAGTATTTAGTATTTCCTTTGTTCCATTTTAATATTCCTTTTTCTTACTTTTTGTCTACGGAAATAATCATGAACACAAAAAAAAATTATGCGGTTACTTTTGTTTTTTCAATATTAGACAATAAATTGTAATACTAGAACATACAAAGAAAGCCACAGGAGTCCTTTGTGTATGTTTTAGTTTTAAGGCGGTTCCTTTTGTTTGATAGTATTTAAGTAATTTGGGAAATTCCATTTAGATTTGTTTGTTACACACACGATGACCATTAAAAATTAAAAGTAGCAAAATATGACTTTTGTTAAGCGTTTTTAATGGTATTTATTTTAAAGTACATACATATTAGATTTGGTATATTAGTATTAAAATATACTTAGTTTTAAATATTGTTATGGAAATAGCCTTATACAAAAAGGACTCAAACAATTTGTTTGAATTAAAATATATTTGATTCACATTCTTAAAAAAATACATATATTGATGATGATAAAACCCTTTCCTATATTTGTGCCAAATTTCAAGTTGGAGCCTCTATACGTTTACACACGCGTTTGTTTTTTTTTTTTGGAAATAATTCAGTAACTAAAAAACCGTTAGAGATATCTCAATAAAATCTCACATGGACAGAGCAGAGGTGTTTGCAACTTGATCTGGAGAAGCGAGTCAGGGGCAGTTGGTGGTCCTCCAAAGTTGCCCATCTCGGGTATATCATTTTTTTAAAAAATCGTAAAAAATTAATTAATTAATTAAAATTAATTTATGATATGATAGAAAAAAAATTTATAAATGAATTTATTTTTTGAAAAAACGCATACATATAAGAGCACAGCCATTTCAATTTGTTTTTTTTTTTTAAATAACTTTGTATAATATTTGAACAGTTCAAAATATTTCATTGAAATTTAAAATAGTATTTACTGAGGTATTTTCCAAAATATTTTTAAAGTTCAGAAGTTTCTAGCTGATATCTTAAATAATATCCGAGGAAATCCTCCCACCTGACCCGAGACCACCTAGAAACATGTGCTCCTCCAAAATAGTTGGAAACTATCTCAGTAATAATAATGAGAAATATACTCAACGGTTCAAAAGTTGCACAAAATTATTTAAAAACGAGAGAAGAAGGTATAGTCGGTCAAGACCGACCATATGATACCCTACACCATTGCCCTTGTATACCTAAATTCGGGAAGGAGCCAATTATGGACCTATATTTGTATTAAGTGGAAAAAATACTATTACAGACTATTAAGTTGATATTAAGATCAACATGTATTTATGTGCTTTTTGGTGATTCCCGAAATTGGGTCTTATATGGGAGCTATGGTCAATTATGGGCCGAACTTAATGAAATTTTGCAGGGTCATACTTACATAAATGTTATATGTGTCGAATATTAAATTCATATTGACATTTTTATCGAATTTATGCACGTTAAAGTGATTTTCGAAAGAGTGGTTTATATGGGAGCTATGGTAAATTAT
>MINK01172647.1:6697-24144 GCA_001735545.1 Phormia regina
ATTTATATTCTTAATAAATATGTTTAAGTTTTTGACTCATAACTATGTTGTTTGTGAACGAATTTGGTTTATTTAAGAAACCGAAATTTTATAAAAATTTTTGTAACCGACCCACAGAGATTCGTTTCATTGGTAAGAATACAAAAGTCATAATTTTTAGAAATTTTACATTTTCTTAGAGCTAATAATATAAGCTTTTTTAAAAAGTATGTCTCATATTTTTATAAAATATATTCATGCAACTAGAGGGTGCCAAAATCAGCAGATATATAGCAAAAATATGTGTATTGAAAAAAATAATTTCGATGGTTCTACTTAAATAATTGGTAAAAATATATTTCAACAGTTTTTTTTTCTGTTATTTCTTTTGAAAATGTAAGTTTATAACTTCGCTTAAAAGCAGTGAATTTTATCTCCTTGATTATTTCGTTAATTATTGTTAAAATTTGTTTAGAAATTTGGAGTTCATTAAAACGGATTTGAAGTTTATTAAAGCTGCTTTCAGGAAGGTTAGTTCATTGATTTTATTTTTTTAAAGCTGATACTATAATTTTGTATCAGATATTTTTAAAACTGTGAAAAATGCAACCACTCTTTGTATATAATTTATATAACAAAATATTTTGTAAAATATTTTTGAAGTGAACAATTAAAAAAAAAAATATAAAATTTAATAGATCTTTCAAATTCTTTCAGCCTTTTTTTAATGTATTTTAGTTCAGCATAAAACAACTTTTAACAAAATAAATCTTTAGTACTTATAAATTTATTTTGTGTTAAAAATATAAAATTTACAAAGTTTGATGAAATATATAAGGAAGATTAGTGCATGGTTTTTAAATTTATTTTTTCTTTTTTATTCCCCCGTTCCTCCTTAATAGTAATCAATAAAGAATGGAACCACTTTTTGCTCAGCATTTTTGTAATTTATATTTTTTCAAGGAACGCAAAATTATAATCTTCTATAAAAGTAATTCAATTACAAATGATGTAAAAATTCATTAAATAATTTTAATTTCACATATCTGAACTCACGGTCTTATCAGTAGTTTTAATTTCTTTCAAGAGAGCTAATCATTCGAAAATATTTTGCACTCTAATATAAATTTGTTAGTAATATTTGTACATCTTTCATGTACAACCGTGCGTATGAGTAATATATATTATTTATAACACGTATAAGTTTAGTATTCACAGAAAAAAATATTTCAAATGATTTTTTTTTATAAAATTATTAACTAAATTTGTATTGGAGTTTAATTATATCTTTTATTTATATAATTAATTTTCTAATTGGTATAAATTTATGTTTTAAATAAATTGACAGTTCTTACAAAAAAATATAAAGAAAAATTAAATTTTTTCTATAAAAATGTAGAAATAAAATAAATTTGACTAGTTTTTCAACAATCTTCAGTTCATTATGTCTTTGTAAGAAAAAGTAGTAATAATAAAATCAATTATTGTAGTTATTGAAATTATCATTTTGATGATTAGAGCAAAATCAATTAAAAATTAATTAATATAACAATTTTCGTAATTGAAGTCGATTTTTACTTTTTTTCTGTGTACTGGTATATTTTTAAAAAATATGGCGGAATGAAATTAAAAAAATGCAGAAATCTAATTACCAAGAAATAGGCTTTTAAAAGCGTGTAATACAATGTTTAGAAAAAATAAAAAAATTTATATTTCGGGACAAATGAATGCACTAAATAAATTTTAAAAAATGTTTGTTTTAGGACCTTAAAATAAAAATTATTTATTTTTATGTTGTTTTCAAAGATTTTCTATATTTGAACACATAAATAATTTATTAATTGAATTATCTCGATATTTTTTTAATTTGGATAAGTTTTTTTAATATTTAACATAAAATACAATCTTTTTTCAATAAACATTTCTGCACACAGTACTGTATAAGGTTTTTCATCAAACGCGTTATATAAAGTTCGCGTTAAATAAAAACGTGTAATTCAAGAAATACTCACTATTACCAATGTTGCCGATTTCTGTGTAATTATCCAAAAATGGGACAATTTTAAATTCCTTGGATAATTTTTTGATAATGAAATTTCTGTGTAATTTCAATGGAACTTAATTTCATAAATAATTATATTAACTGTTAATAAAAAGTCATGTATATTTTTGTACAAAATTGCTCCAATTTAGAGATTAAGTCTGTGAAAATGACAACCTGAATTTCAAAAAAGTAAGGTTAAAAACACATTGGTATTCTACTGCAATTTTGCAACAGGAGTGATTAAAATTGATGATTTATAATATTTCCAAAATAGAAATTTAACCATTCCTTTGAATGTATGTATTTATTTTTATCAGGGAAAAGGTTAATTTGTAAGAAGATTTTTATTATCCTTTAACAATCCTAAAACAACATTTTTATTAAATAACAAAATTCATAAAAAGAAAACACAAAATGGAGTTGTCATTGGTAGAAATACTAGGGCTTAAAAACTATAGTAACAGCACGTTGTTAAAATCAACGCTTTTAGAGTTATTTTTCAGTGTTTTTTTGGTTGGATATTTATATTTTAGAGATCACAGAGTTAAGACAAAATAAATTAATTTTTTATATTAAAATTAAATATTTTTTACAAAGTTTACATTTGTGTGTAATTTTTTAAATTTTGAATAATAATATAAATAATTTAAAGGTTTGACTTGTGTAATATGAACTATCGACTCCGGCAACACCGACTATTACTCAACCATGTTATAAGGAAATCGCGTAAATAAGATATCGCCTAAATCGTTGCCTATATTTATTTATATACTTACATACATATTTTCTATTTCCAATTAAAACTCTTATAATTAAACATTTTCTCAGATTTTTTTTTATTAGATTTGTAGTTTTCTTTTCTTGTTTTAAGAATTTAGTTTTACATTACTTCATATAAGTTGTATTAATATCATTATAATTGTTTTGTTTTTATATTCATTTAAGTCACAAGCTATTCTTTTTTTAATAAATTAATAAAATATTTATGTATAACATAAGAAAGCTTAATATGAATTATTTACTGTTATATTCATAATGAAATTTTTTAAATTTATAAACTCTTTATTGATCAAATGTGTGTGGCAAATTTTTCTATAAAGTTTTTGTGTATAATATTATTTCTACCCACTGTATCTTAATCATACTCCTTCCTCTACAACAAATACATACAAAATTATATTTGTTTTTACGGAAATGCAAATGTGTCCATATGGTAGACAAAATAAATTGCGACAAAAACCACAAAAATAAACGAAACAAATCCGTAATGAAATCATTTGGTGAAAATAAACAAAATTCATGTCAACTTTAAGACATAAACAACGTAAAACACTTTCAACAATCTATTTTTATTTTTAATCATATAAAAATAAATTGAAAAAAAAATCAAAATATACACGAAAGAGAACATCATTTATTTATGTTTTACATTTTGATTTATTAAAAGCTAAACACACACTAACTGAATGATTATCCCACCAGTTAGTTAGTTAGTTGTGTGGACCACGTGTAGCGCGTAAGATGTTTTAATAAAATTTTTATTTTGGGGCATAGAGAACAAAAATTAATTAAAACTAAAAAATTTCGAAAAAAATATAAGAAAAAGATAAATTATTTAATTAAAGTGATTTTTATATTTATAAAATTTTAAACAAATTAAAAATGGACATATTCACGCTTTTATAATAGAGTTCGAAAATTCGAAATTAAATAAAAAATAAAAAAACGGGAGTAAAATTTTATTTTGTGGCACAAATCATTTACATGATTTAAAAATATATGTTGTTGATAACTTTGAATTAAATATTTTATAATAAAAATTATAAATGTGAAAACATTATTAAAAATATATATAATATTTTTTTTATAAATTTAATTAAAACTGATCAAACTGCATAAAAGTTTTATATGCAAACAAAAATACTTTAAATCTCATTATCAAATATACATAAGTATTTTAAATATTCGTACTTATTTTCCTGTTTTAATAATTTAAAAATATTGATTAAAATTACAAATATCAATTAAAAAACTATAATTAGAGAAGTTAAATAGTGATTTTTATAAATTTTAGTCATGTTCGAAAATTTTAGTGCAATTTGGAAAAATAAAATTTGTATAAATTTAAAAGTATTTATTGTAATTGTATTATAATTTCGCCCTCTTTCTTTAGATAAAAAAACATGTAGCTGAACCTGTTTAGAGTATTGAAAATGTTGCATTTTAAAATACATATAATAATTTGTTTAATTTATTTTATAATTAACCACAAAGTTAATGGAAGACCAATTAATGAGATAACAGAAACAAGAGCAGTACCAGAAACTCAAATACCAGCAAGTAATGTTTTTTTATTTATTTATTTTTTAATAAAAATAATATACAATTCCACCTCATTCTAATAATTTTATTTTTCCACTTGAAGGCTTTTCGGAATCAAAGAATGATGACTTAATAAAACCTAGTGAAATACAAAAAGCCGTCTGTACCGTAACATCAGGTGATGTACGGGCCAGTGCTGAAGCCTTTACCACAAGAGAACTTAAAGGAGTTTGTGGCTCTACAGAAATGTCAAAAGCTTTTATAGACTTAGAGCACAAACTAACTGAAGAACTATTAAATATCAAACAAATGGTAATAGATCTGCATCGTCAATTGGTGGTGAAAAGTTCTGAAGTACAAAATGTTACTGAAAAATTAACAGAAACCGTAACATCAGCAGGCATTAGTGGTGTTACACAAGCTACCTTTAAGTTTCAACCTATACCCATGGAAAATAGACCACAAAAATCTAATGAAATAAGTAAAAACTATTATCAAATACCGAAATTAAAATCCTTACAGCCTAAAGATGGAACTATTATAAATTCGGCCATGAGAGAGCAGGAGATAACAAAATATAATAATACTCTTATAACAAATAAAAATGTTAAAGTTTATACATATTATTGGAGAATGGAGAATTTTACTCAGAATATTAAAAATGGCAATAGTTTAAGTTTGGAAAGTCCCATATTTTCTATAAGAGGTAAGAGTTGTTGTGTTGTATTAAAGTTAATTTCATATTATAAACTAATTTCTTGTGTTTTTAAAATTTAAGGTAAAGTTTTTAAAATCAAAGCGTTTTTTCAACATTTACATCGTGATTTTCTTTATCTACAATTGGAAGACTACTCCTCCTCACCTCAATTGAGTTTGGGCAATAGCATTATTTTAGATACTGGCGGCATGTTTAAAGAAATAAATAGTGACAATTTTAAATATAAAATGTCGATATTGGATCAGGTATTTTTGTGGTTTTATTTTCGAGTTATGATTTGTTATTAATATAAGTAATATTTATTGCAGAGTAAAAAACGTTCTTCGGATTTAGTTTCTCAAGAATTTGATAATTATGATAGTGGATTTTTGATACCAAATAGTGCTTTAATTGACAGTCCCTTTATAAAGGATGATTCATTGTTAATACAAATATTTTTATATTTACAATGATATACCAAATATCGGGGATTTAAATTAAATTGTAATTTAAAATATTGAATTGATTTTTTATAAAAAAAAACAAAAATCAGACATAAACATTATCGAATCAGAAATATATGCACATGATCGACATTTTGTGTACCCTTCGAAAGGTCTGATTTTAAGATTAATAAATACCCAATAATATTTAAGTAAAAAGTGTATATTAAGGACTTTTGAAATTGTCAATTGTTTTCAAATTTTGTCCTTTAAGAAATAAAAGTGTATATTATTTATACTAAGCTTTCATATGTCAAATACAATGATTTCATGATGTATAAATAAAAATTTTAAATTGTTTTTCTTTTCTTAATAAAAATATTAAATTGTTTCTTTTTTATAATAAAAATAATTTTGTTCCTTTTATAAATTAAAAATGATTTCGCTTTTTATTTTTAAAAAATTTGTGAAATATTTTTAAATCAATATAATTTTTTATAATTTATGTAAATTTTTTTTATAATTTAATAAATGTATTAAATGATCAGGTAACAAATATAAAAATTACAAATACATTTTACATAAATATTGAGGCAATTTTGTTTTATTTTATTTTTTTCTTTTAGACTTTTTTTAATTTTATGCTTTTTTTATACCCTACACCACCATAGGTGGCTGGGGTTTATATTTATAGATTTTATAGATTTATTTTATGTATGACTTAATATATGGTTTTGAAAATAGTTTTAAATAAATAAATATTAATAATTTAATATAAATATTGAATTGAATTATAAATATATTTTATGTTTTTTGTTTGTTTTATTTTTTTTATAATAATAAATTATTGCGCAAGCTTACATCACATTTTAAATTAATTTAGGTTTAAATATATTTTTATTTAATATTATTTTATTATTATTTTTTTTAAGGAAATTAGTAAAAAATTCTTTAAAATAAGTTTGTTAAAATATAAATATAAAATATCATAAATTTAAAATCATTTTATGTAATTTTTTTTAATATAATTGGGATAACAAAATTGGAGTATTTTTCTAACGAAATTTTTTAATATTAAATTTAAATAAAAATTTGAATTCAATACAAAATGATCAAAAAATAAAGGATAATTTTTTAAAATAAAATTTAACCTTTTGAAAAATTGTTCCTTCAAATTACTTATGTTTTGATTAGATAATTAATTAATAGAATAAAAAATATAATTGCAATATTTGAAGGAAAATTTTTGATCTACGACCTTCAATTACTTATATATTTTTTATACATTTTTTATATTGGATAAAAAGTTTAATTGACCAATTTTTTACTGTGGAGCTGGAAATGATTTATATTGTTTTATATTCTTGCCTACAATTTTAAATTAATGATAATTTTCAAATATTAAGAATATTAAAAAAATTCAATCAAATTACTCAGGGAAACACTGATTCTGCGTCACGTTGTTTCTCAGTAAATTTCCATACAAGACATTAATAAGTAATAAGCCAATAGTTTTTTAATATACTATAGTTTTCGCAATAAATCGCAATTTGTTTTGAAAAATATAAAAAATTCGAATTAAAATTATCATCAAGTCTTTCTTCACTAATTTTATACAAAATTGCGAAAAATTTCTTTTTTTCACAAAAAATCATAAAAATTTGAAAATGTCAAAAATTAACATTTTTATTTTTGCCTATAATTTTAAAATTATTATTTTTACTTATTTACTTATGTCTTGTTTTATTTGAAATAAATTTATCTTAAGCCCGGGTTCACTCACAGTAATTTTTCTTGTCGCAATTCTGAGTTTATATATTTTACTTTACTTTCTCCTCTCTCGTCTACAAAGTCAGAATTGCGGCAAGAAAAATTGCTGTGTGTGAACCCCGACTTACGATTAAATAATAAAAATTCAAATTTTTGACTTTCGAAAATTGAAATTCTGTATAAAATTTCTTAAACTTTAAATTGTTTCAAATAATAAAATAAATTAAAATTGCTTTCAATTGAAGTTTTCTTCATATAGGAAAATTTTCATGAATAAAGATGTAAAAATTTTAATTAAATATTTGATATTGTGGACATTTGGTTTCACATTAAATTCCAATGAAAATGCTTACTTATCCGAACTTTTAAATTTATATATCCCAATTATATAAAAACACTATTTTTTTGTAAGTAAATGAGTTAAACTAAATTTAAACATTTTAAATATATTTGATTTCATTTCCTGTTTATTATTTAGTATTATTGTGAGTATAATTTCAAGGAATATTTTTTAATATGTAAATGTTTTAATAAATATTTATGTAGATTTATGTAGATTTATTTTATTATGTTAGCATTTATTTTAAATTATTTCCTGGTAATTGAACATGTTTTATTTATTTTATTTTTAATTTAATAATTCTTTACATTTAATTATTAAAGTTTATATAGTCAGACTTTGGGAAGAAAATAAAAAGCTTTACAAAAAAACATTAAACATAAGAAAGCTTTTGAATTACATTAAACACTGTTTTTCATAAAAAATAAAATGAAGTCTTTCTTAAAGGTAATTAGAAAAAATTATTTGTTTAAATAAAAATACAAAAAAAATATTATATTTTTAAACGGCAGGATTTCTATAGCATGTTAAAGATTAAAATTAAGACTTAATCGATTTATTTTTTAAATGCATTTGAATGGAATGATTTGTTAGTTTTAATAGCTTAAAACATTGTTTTTTTCTTATTAGGGAATGTTTTTAAAACTGGGGATTAATAGCAAGTTTTTTTAGGTTTTAGATCTACGTAGAATAAAATACTAAACTAAACTACATATTCATCATAACAAATTTGAAAAGTAGGAAAAAATATAAACTACAATGTTTTCAAAAGTTAAGGAGAATCGTTGTTAAATTATTTTTGAAAAAAAATCTATATAATGATTTAAATATTTTAATTTTCAAAATCTATAAAAATAGGTGCTGGATAAATTAGTTAAACAAATAATTATAGGATTCGAGAGTTTAAAATTTTGATTTGTTTTGAAAACATTGCAGTTAAATTTCCGACTTTTTCAAGAGTAACTATGGACCATAATTTTGTTTTTTTCATTATTGATTTAAAAGGAATATAGTAAGTAAAAAATATATCTATTACTTAAACTCTAATGACTAAAACGACAAGAATAGAAAAATATTTAGAAACTAAAAAACCTATATAACTTAAAAAGTTTAAATTCTCACAAATTTCTTTAAAATTTAACAAGAAAAATTGAGACTTTAATATATAAAATATAAAAAAATGTACTGGCAAAAGTTTAATTTAAGATAAAACCACTACTCTAATATTTAAATACTAAAACTACAGAAGAAAATTATACAATTAATAAATACAAAAATAAATAATATTTAAAACAAATACTAACACCTAAACTCATTATGTTATATATATTTTGTAATATATAATAAATAAAAGACAATTTTAAAATATCACGTTATCTTAATGAAACTTCAGCATTATAATGCTTTCAAATAAACGAAATATAAAAAAACCAAAACCAAATTTCATAATAAAAAATGAAAAAAGAAATTTCTTTAATTGTCAAACTTACTCGATACCAAAAGTATTTGTTTCTTCGACAGCCAATAACAATTTTTCATATAGTAATTCCGGTGTAGGATATGGTGGTAAATCTAAACGATTAAAACAGGTATGAGCTCTGGGCAAAGCATTCGGTTTACCCCATTTTTCAATACAAAATCTTCGGGGACCGGTGGAACCCCTGAGAGCAGAAAATCCCTCATAGGGTATACTGGAGGTGCCGGTGACAAACTGTAATAGACGTAGTCGCTGTTCATTTGTAAATTTCTCAATTACTTGCCAAAACCATATAATGACTTGATGATTATCATGATAACCCGAACGATATTCGGTATTTAAACGCCAATCGTTAATATCGATTTCTGCCGTACCCGCAATTACCAATTCCAATTCTCGGGCATCGAATACCGAAACCAAACGAGAATCAACGACTTCATAGAAGCCACGTACTAACGATTCAGTTTGTTCTTGTACTCCTCTCTCTAAACGCCATTTGATCATACGCTCAAGGTATTCTTTTTTATTCTTCTCATTCACTATAATATTTTTGCCACCCGGTTTGAGTTCTCTTTCGACTACACGTCCCAATAGCTCCTCCGTTACACAGAATGTTAAGCCCAAGTCAATGCCGGTTCCAATGTCATTATCACGTATCCATTGTAATGACTGATGAAATTCATTGTCTAAAGATTCTAAATCACTTAAAGCTACGGGAAGTCTTAATAAAGCTTTGTAAAATGGTCGTGTGAAAAATGCATCCAACAAATATTGATGGACTAAGGCTAGGCCTAAAACCCGACCACTGAAACGGAACCAATCGTGACAGTTGTCCACGAATGCCGATAATGGTGACACTTGTACCGTGTAAGTGTCATTAGCAGAATATTCAAATAGACCATAGTAAGGATTGAACAGTTCACGCGATAATAAGAAGAAAAATTCTCTAGAAAAGGGGATGAAAGTTTTTTTGTTTTTTTTTTAATTATTTTCTGATTAAGGAAATATATGTATATGTGTGTCAAAATAAAGTAAATAAATTAAAATTTCAATAAAAAAATTATAATATATTAAATACTCTAGAAAAATATTTGTGTTATTATTCTCACCTGGATGGTCCTCCATAATCGAGACCTTCTTCGGTATCCCATAAGACCGCCAAACGGCCTCTTTGTAAGTCTTTTTTATTGGCTGACATAATACGACGAAATGCATCTTCCAGCAAATGTGTGCGACGTATTTGTAATCTAAAAATAAAAGAATAAAAAACATCGAAATAAATATTTATTTAGATTAAATTATTATTTACGTTACTTACTTTAATTTATGTGGTCCTTGACCGTAACCTTTGGACTCCAATTTTCTATAGAAACATCTTAATTTTGCTTCGAAATCACGTCGAAATGGTGGTGGAGCCCGTTGTAACATGCGTGAATTGAGTATGGGTGATCCTTGAGGACTTCGTTCTTCTATGGGCACATAACTCATAATCTCTTGTTCGAAAAGACTAAAAATTGGAATAAACAGAGAGAATATTATATTAATAAAATAATTTAAATCAGTTAATATGTTTCATTAATTTAATAAATATATTTAAATACTAATTTTTGCTAAATGAAAAAATATATTTTTTATTTTAACAATCGATTTTAGTTTAGATTAGTTTTGACTTCCGTTTACAAAAATTTTCTTTAAGAAAACTTATTATTTGTTTGTTTTGTGATGTCAATATTAATTAATTGCTCTTAAAAAAATAACAATATTGCATTGATTAATTATATTAAATGCCAATTAAATAAAACACAAAATGTTTTCTTTGTAAAACAAGAAATGTTTGTCGTGGTAAATCGTTATTTTTTAAATATGTACTTAACACAAAATACTATAAATTTCTTTGTTAAAAAATATCGAATATGAAATCATACTGATGATGTAAATAATATTTTTTAAACCAGTTTGTCATATTTTTATTTAGGATAAGTTAATAATACATAGTAGTGACTGAATGACACAATGCTCTCATTGATCAAGGACTATATAATCATAATTTCAGTATTTGTTTACGCAATATAAAAATAAAATATAAAAACAACAATGTTGAGAAAGAAATGTTTTAAATCCTAGTTTGTTGAAAATCAAGTTAAAATAAGATTACAATGCTTTAAATTCAGTACGAACTAGTTGAAAACAATAATATCATTCTTAGCTTATAAATATAGGAAGTTTTATGTTTATAAATTTTCCTAACAAATATATTACCGCAATTTCTAAAAACTTTCAATATATTTTGTTTAGTAATTTTTTAATAGCCTTTAACCATTTTTATTAAATGTATTATTTTTCTTTGATTTCTGATTGATGATGATTAGTATTAGAGTATATTTGAGTCAAACAATTAAATCTTGTATAAAATCGATAACGTTTAAATTTTACCTTCAAATTTATTTTGAAATATTTTTAGAGACTCTCAAATATTTATCAGAATTTTTATGAGATGTATGTCAAGAACTAAGTGATAACAACACATACAAAACATAGGCTATTTTAAAAAATTCCAATTACTAGTTTAATGATATCAATTATTTAAAATTCAAATTTGTTAATATTATTTACTAAAAATAAAACAATTTATCCGCTTTCAATTAATTTTCTGATAATTTGAATAGTTGAATAAATAATTTTTTAATAAGATTAACTTCAATACATAAATTTATATATATTCAATAAATTTATTAATTGAAGATATTCGTAATTGGAATTGGATTTTATATTTTTTATGTAAAATTTAAACACAATATGTTAGAACACTTAGATTTTTAGTAATAAATTCTTAAACAATTTCAAAAAATCCAAATTGGTCCTATAAATAATTTGCCAAAGAATTAAAAGTCTGCTCTCAAACTGCTTTCAATGTTATTAAATAGTATCAGAAGAATTCGACCATTCGGGGTGAAAAAAAGGACCACATGATATTTTGAAGACCAAGATAGTTGAAAGTATATTGTTAGCTCAGTACTCAGGTTATTTGGTGCAAAAAGTTAATGCTAACGCAAAGTTAAAAACATAGAAACTCCAAAATGTTCAAGACTGAAATGCTGCAAAAAAATTTGAAGCCAAAAATAGGGCACGGAAATTAAAATCAAATTTCATACAAAAATGTTCATGTTGTAAAATGCACGACAAAACGTATGTACGACAGATTTTTTTTACGCTCTGGAGTGGTATCAAAACAATTACATAGTTTTTGTACCAAGAGAGGTTAATTCTAAATTCTAAAGCTAAATTATCTGGAGCTAAAACCAGTGAAGGAATATTGGACTTTTGTGAAAATTGAAGAGGACAGAAAAAGTGTCTCAAAATATCGTGGATTTTAAAAGATGATGGGCAGACTGTTCCAAAAATGTGACCAAATCAACTATAAAATCTCAAATGAAAGGATTACCGGAAAAGATGTACAAGTTCATAAATGGTGGTTAGAAGAATAAGAATTATATTTTTCTATGATCTGTAATATATTATTAATTGAACAAAAAACAATAAAAGCTCTATGATCAATCGTTTCTAGATTTTTGAATTTTATGCATGTTAAGATTTTTTCAATCGCAAACCTTATCAATTTAATGATTGGAGCAAAATTAATTAATAAACTAAATTTCGTAATTTTACTTTCAGAATAAACTTTATCCAACTCATAACCTTATTTATAGATTATGTGATTATCTTCCATAATAGTGATAATAGTGATAATGTCTTTTTATTACATTGATGATTATCCTGATATATTTCTTTGTTTTCTTCTAGGAGTATTGATTTCTTATTGCTTTGAAGTATCATCCGTGACACACAATCTTTCTCGATGGTATGAAACTTTCACCATACGAATATATTCATATTCGGCAATAATATTTTTTCTAAACAATACAAATTCAAATCACTTTCGCATTATTTTGCTTGTAGGGATATAATAGGATATTGAATCATCATGACTTTATGAGTTCATTTGTTTCAGGGATCATTAACATTTTATTAGCCTCAAATGATTAAATGTCTACAAAATTGATTAATACAGACATCGAAAGAAACACAGTTATAATAATATGATATATTCATCTCTATTATTTAATTAAGTATATTTTTTTTATTGTTTTATGTATTACAAATTATTTATAAATTAATATAATCATCGAACCTTACATACGGTAATTTTATTATTTATTCTAATATGTCATTTGAAGGGGAAAATTAAATCCACTAATATATAACATTATAAGAGGCTATATAACATTATAAGAGGCTATATAACATTATTGGAGGATTAAGTTAACTATGATTTTAATAAGACTTTTTTCATAATCAATTTTTAAAATTGATAAAAATTCATAAAATTTAAATTATTAAAATTTAAATTTGATTATTAATAAAGCCATTAATGTTTACAATAGATATTTTTAAATTAAAACAAGAACAATTTCCATTGAATTTTTGGCATATTTCGAGAAAACTGCAATTTTTATTTTTTATTTTATTTAAGGGTATAATAAAATTTATGTCCATTTTAAATATTGAAAAATTATCTTTTTTATAAAAACATCTTAACAAAATAATTGAACTCATGATTCTGTCACCCTAATAACATATAATATGCCAAATATAAAAAAATAACACAGGTCAACAGCAAAAAAAGGGCTTGAATAACTACTATATAGATTTGATATATTATGGTGCCAGAAGTCCAAAAATGGGCCAAATTTAAAATTCTATGAAGAGGTTTATATTTACATAACCTTTAATCCCTTCATATATTGCGTTTCAATAAGCTCAGTAGTTTCAGAGTTGTAATAAAAAAATTAAAAAATATATATATATTTTTTTGTTAAAAAAATCAATAAAAATGTAAAACGACAAAAACTGTTCAGATTTTTTACTTTATCGTAAAGCCATATGTAATAGCAACAAAATGTGATATCGATCATAAAAATCTATTGAATCTTTTCGATTTTATTTGCAATTAAGTGAATTTGCTCATATTTACATTATTTTAGTTTTTTGAGAAATTTATCCACTTATGTTGTCATAACTCAAAAACAAATTGTCCGAATTTTAGCTTACAATATCTTTAAGTTGTCATTAATTATGTGGAAAAACGTCTAAAAAAGTTATAATTTAAAAAAAAAATCTTCATAGATTTTGTAATTTGGACCCTATTTGCACTACCGGAACTACAATAAATCAAAATTGTATAGTGTTTTTTCAAGCCTCAAACATTTTTTTTTTTTTGATTTTGTTGCCTTGTGTAATTAATCGTTTTAAAAATAATATTTACCTAATATATTTCATGCGCAATTTTTCTACCAAAAAAACCGTTCTAAATCAATTATAAAATTACTCATTTCCGTTTGAAATACATATGAATATTAGAAAAAATAAAAATTAAAAAAAATGCAAGTGTAAATTTATAATGAACTAAATAAAGTATTAAAAATTAATAATAAAATATTAAATTATAAATATTAAACTAATGAAGGTCAAGTAAAAAACAAAACTGCAATTAGGGTTTGCAGATTCTGCTTTTGTGAAAAATATTAACACTTTATCACACAGTGCAGGTCAAAAACAAAATTAAATGACAGAATGTTAAATGCTATGTATCTATGTATGTATATGTAACTGTTAAGTTTACATAAAACGAATTACTTTAGAGTTCGTGTATAATTTTAAGTACATTGTTTACCAAGTATTAGTAAATTTAATAATCATTAATGATTTCATTAAAGGGTGGAACAATGAATAAAAGATAAATATTATGATCTTGTTAGCATGACTGACGGACGATTGGCAATGTTAATAACATAATAATAAAAACATAAATTTGTTGCAGGAAAAATACTTATTCTATTTAATGAAAATAAATTATGATGCGGGTATTATTAAAATTTAAATATAAATTCTTAACATATATATGTATCTATATATTTTTGCAAACAATTTTCGTTTTGTTTAGTAAATATAAAAGTTCAAGGTTAAAAATATGTTTTTTTTTTAATTTTATTTTGAAGGGAATTATGTTGATAATAAAATGAAAGCAGGAAATTAGTAAATGTTAAATGAACTAAACATAATTTAATTTATAAAAAAAAAATTTAAATAAAATAAATTAAACTTACACAGCCCAAACAATATAAGCCGCCTTTGAGAAAAATCCCATTATTTTTAAGATTTTTGAAATTATAAAAATTCCAAATATTATTCTTCTTCAACTGCCGAACGCACGAAGTACTTATTGGTTTAATAATAGGACTCGTGGAACAATTTTTATTATTATTTGTATAAATTAGAAATATTTTCATCATACACATTCTATGGGAAAGTTTTGTTTTGTAAATTAATAGCCACCAATATACAATTGGAGGTTTTTTTTGAGTTTTATTTAATTTAATGTCTTTATATTTTTAAAATGTTTATATTGTGTGTGTTTTTTTTTTCATTTACATGCTGCTAAAATTATAAGACTATTATATAAAGATAGAACTAGTTTTTTACGCACATTAATTGTTGGATAAGGATTTTATTATGAATTGGATTTTAAATACATACGAATGTATGTAAATTATGTTGAAAATGTGTGAATATTAATATTGTACTTTAGGTCATAAAAAAATTATTTATTTCTTTTGGAAGCCATAAAACAAGTTATACTCCCTCAGAACATTATGCTTATTTTAAGCTTTTAAAATATGTAAAAATCTCGATTTTACCGGATACTACAACCATTAAGGACCACATGAAACTATATCGAAAACTTTACCATATCTGTTTGAATTTTTATGATCTTACATATCTTAAAATTCATAGTGTAATTTACACTGCTACAATATGTCATTATCAGGGAAACCAAAATGTGCAATTGCATGTTTATTCTTGGACGTTAAATGAAGCATTGATAAAATATTTATCCGTTTCATAACAAATAAATCATATTGGCATAGATTTGTTAATATATATTTTTGCAAATGTACATTTAAATTATAAATCTGAAATCTGAAATGACACTCAAATAAACTAAGTAGCAATAAATTTTATGAAATATATTGAATTTAGCAACTGTAGATTCTATATCATCAATTATTTCAAATTTATTTTAACTTTTACTTAATATTGTAGGTTTGGTTTAAAAAGATGTGACAAATGTTGCAACAACTATGATGTACCCAAAAGTTATTTAAATCTCATAGGAACAAATGAATCCTACGATAAAAAAATAACAACGATATTGACTTTATTGATGACCTAATTTTTAAAATTCTTTTATTATTATTTTTATGACAAAGAATTTGAAAACTAAAAATATATGATCTCTATATAATTAAATGAATTGATTCTGTTATTAATTTTGTGGTATTTTCATATATATTTTTAGCCTTTTTCAGCCATTTTCAGCCATTTTTTGTTGAAAATTTAGACATTTTTGGTCTCCAGGAATTGGCAACTCTGCTGATAATAAAAATTAATGTGGAAATTTTTGCTTTTTTAACACACTTTTAGCATCTTAACTTTTTTTGGAAGTAATATTTAATTTGATCTACTTATCTTTAACAACCACGTTAATTTGTTGTGAGTTTGATCAAAACGAGTGACAAAAAAGAAATACGTGTTAAAATAATTTAAAAAAAATAAAAAAAAATCAGGAAACTTTTCAAAAATTGTAATATAAGCGAAAGTACTTATTTCCTTTAGTTAAATTATGAAACTTATTGAGATATAAATATAGCTTTTCCCAGTGCACTTTACTACCCCATTTTAGACGATGAAAAATATTTACTAATCCCCTTGAACTTATTCGTCATATTCGAAATTTCATGTGTAAATTACTGCTAAATCTATTAAAGACATTCCCTGTAATGTACCTTTAGATATTAGAAAATTAATATTTTCTTTGTATAGGGGCGATATGATGACTTTCACTTTGTTAGATCTTTAATTATACCATATGAATTTTTTACTTTATGTGGGAAGCACCACTTTGCTTACTCCGATCGAAAAAATTATTAAATTTTAATTTAGAGACTCAAAGAATGTATATTGCCGATATGGGCATAAAATCGACATCTAACATAGCCTATAACCACCTCCGGAACTGTTACTGTGTGTACAAACAAACTTACACTAATATTATCTATCGGCTCATAATTCATTTTGATTTCTCAAACTCTAAAATCTAAAAGTAGCAAAAGTTTGTAAAAAAAAAAACTTGTTCATAAAACTTTTCAAAAATTTTTGCTTTTAATTTTACTGATATACCCAGCAAAAACTTTGTAATGGCATGTAGTTACGGATGTAGTTACTTTTCAATGACAAAGGTTTGAAAACTGAATAAA
>MINK01172648.1:5390-23463 GCA_001735545.1 Phormia regina
TGCTCTTCGTTGTAACCATAAAAACTACTTTTGCATCTAGTAATATTTTGCTTTACAATACATTTTATTTTATTTGAATGCGTTTAGATAGATGATATATTTGTATAAGTATTTTTGTAGGCATTTCTGAAAAAATCTACATATTTTCAGAAAACTTACACAGTTTAATTAAGGGGTATTCACTTGGGAGTTTTTTGTATTTGAATAAAAATTAGAGTCAAAAAAATTGGAGTAAAAGTTTTAATATAACACCTTCTTCTTGGCCTAAGTCATTTAAGTCTTAGTATAAGAGTTTTTAACTCTTTTAGGTTTTATTATAAGACTTTATTGTTTTAGTATAAGACCTCTGCCAAAGTATAATGTTTATAAATCACAACATGAAACAAAATTTAACTATTAGTCTTTTAAGTTTAAGACTTTTAAGTGTTAGTATAAGACTTATACGAAATTTAAAGATTAGATTTTAAAGTTTAAGCAGAAGACTTGTAGGTCTTAGTATAAGCTATTTATGCCTTAGTATAAGAGTTTTATATTTAAGTATAAAATTTATTTCTATAGAAGACTTTTAAGTTCTGGTATATGTCTTTCAAGGCTCGATATAAGACTTTTGTATTTTATTATTGTAAGACCTATTTTTCAATATAATAAAAAATTTATTATAAAACACTCAAAAAACTGTAAGGTCTTAGTATAAGACTTTTAAATTTAAGTATACAAGTTTTAAGTCTTAATATAAGACTTATGCATTAGTGTAATAATTAGGTCTCAGTATAAAATACTAAAATTTTATTGTAAAACTATAAAATTTTGGTATAAAGTTTTAATATAAGAGTTCTAAGACTTGGTAAGAGTATTAAATCTTAAATAAATATTAAATTATATAAACGATTTTAAATTTCAGAAATGACATTTCAGTCTTAAAACACATATTTTGGATCTAAGTATAAGACTTTTGATTTAGTATTTAACTAAAACAATTTTTATTAAAAGAATTTTTGGTTTTAGTTCGAACCTTTGTCTAGTGTATAAGTTTTTTGAGTTTTTTAAATCTTTAAATCTTAGCTTTTAGATCTTAGTAAAAAACATAAGTTACTGTATAAGAGTTTTATCTTATACAGGTTTTAATGTAAAGCATTTAAGTTTTATTTTAAAGCTTTTAAGTTTTATTATAAGACTTAAGTAAAGATAAGACTTTAAAATCTTAGTAAGTGACCTTAAAATATAAGTCCCTAAATATGTGATTTTTAGTTAGTATAAGACTTCTTAGTCTTAGTATAAGACTTAAGTATGCATAGAACTTTACATTTTTTTGGTATACGATTTTTTAAGTCTTAGTATAAGACTTTTAAATAACGATATAAAACTTTCATATCTTACAAAAAACCTTTAAAGCACATTTTTGTTTTGTACATGTTTAAGTGTAAGTCTTTAGAGTTTTAGTATAAGAATTTTAAATTTTAATATAAGATGAAGGTAGATTAAGACTAAAGGACCTTCAAGTGATAGTATAAGACATTTAGCATTTTAGTATAAGACTTAAGTATACATAGACCTTTTTAATTTTAGTATAACATGGTAGTATAAGGGTTTTAGTTTATTCTAGTCTTAAGTTAATTAAGTCTTAATTTAATTTAGTTCCTAATTTAAGTATAAGATTTTTATCTTAGTATAAGACGTTTTTTAGAACAAAATTTGTGTCTTAATATATAACATTTTGTTTATCATAAAACTTTTAAATTTAATTATAACACTTTTAAGTTTTAGTAAAAAATCTAATGTTTTAACATAAGACGTTACAGTCTTTGTATAAGTCTAGTATAAGACTTTAGTATTATTACAA
Source organism: Phormia regina (assembly GCA_001735545.1). NCBI lineage: Eukaryota > Metazoa > Arthropoda > Insecta > Diptera > Calliphoridae > Phormia > Phormia regina. Next base: position 7,231 of record MINK01172648.1, read on the forward strand.
TGTCTTAAATTTTTGGATAAGACTTCTGAATCTAATTGTAAGACATGAAAGTCTTATTATAACAGTTTTCGATCAGAGTGTATTTTTTTATTATATTATATTTAAATCGTATTAAATGACCTTTTGGTTTAGTATAAGACTTTTTAGTCAGTAGATGGTCTTATGACATATTTAAGTTAAGAATTTAAATGTATAAAATCTTTAATTGACGCATATAGTAGGGCAAACAATTTTTCATAGTATAAGACTCCGAGTTTCAAGACTGGTATGTTGGAGGTCATACTATAAGACTTTTGAGTCTCAGAATTATGTTTCAAAATCTAATGTCTAGGTGTGTAACTGCAAGTTTAAGTATACGATTAGTACCGATATTCATAACAATATATTTGAGGGATTCACAAAGTTTTCTATCATGACGTATTGTCAAATGTTATAAAATTTTTCTATGAATTAAAAAATATTGTTATTGCTTTTCTTTTGTAAAATTTAATGACAATACGACATGATAGCACACATTGTGAATCTCCCAATTATTTCAAATTTAAATTTGTTTCTTTTAGCATTATTTTTAAAAAACTTTTAATATTATGATAAAAATTTAGTTATTGCAATATATTCAAGCCTTCTTCTTCTGTGAATACCCTTAATATTTAAAATACTTAAAAGAAAAAAAGTAAAAATTAATAAATGCGGATGCATTATCATAAAGTCTGTCATAACAAAATAATTTTTGTTTGCTATTGTTGTTGCTACTTGTTTGTTGTAATGTCTTTTAGTTAAAAAAAGAGTTAAATAGTTACGACTAAATAATAATTGTTACTATTGTTTAGTGATTCAGCCAATCAATGATAATAAAATTTTTAAATTTGTTATAATAATAATCATAATTATACATAAGTTGCTACCGTCTGTAATTGTCTATTGTTTTGTTATTAAGTTACGTTTTATGGCATTTTTATTTAAATAAAAATGTTGCCTACTTTGTTGTTAGCATGTGGTCATTGCTGATATATTGTATATTAAAAATATTTGTAATATTTAATAAAAAATAAATACCCAGACGTTGGAAAAAAAGTTAATAAAAACATGACTAAATATGTCTTTTTACATTATTGTTTTGCTACTTCAAACAGGTAGTTAGTGTGTGTGTGTGTGAGGAATTGAGAAAATAAATTGAAATCGAAATTGGAAAAAAATAAAGTTCAATAACTGATAACAAAATTACAATCATTTCTACCCGCAAATGTTTATTATTAGGTTAGGTATACAATTAAGGTTTGTTTACTCATATAACCTTAAATAATCTATTTGTTTACATTTTGTGGACAAAATTTTATATAGAAAATATGTTTTGGTTTAAAAAGCAAAATAGGGTTTGTTTTAGGTAAAAATTCTCAAAAAGTCTCAAATCAAATGCATTATTGTGTTTTTTCCTTTATCAGCATAAAACTATTATTTACTTATTTGTTATCTATCATAAATACATTATCTTTAATGCAAACACACATGCTTTTTCTTAAAAATTAATTGATTTTATGTATTTTATCTACTTTTAGTTCTCAATCAAATGAAAGACAATTTTTAAAGGATTTCATTAGTGGTGCTCCGGGCTCATCGGGTGCTCGTTTAGCAGCTTGGCTACAACCGGAACCACGTTTAGATCCCAATAAGTAAGTTTGTTTTTTTTTTAACCCCTTTTGATTTATGTAAATAATTTGTATGTTTTCTTCTCTATGACCCCACCATTTTAGATGTGAATTGAATACAATTACTGAACCATTACGTTATGGTTGGCCAACACAAATTACTGTAACTATACGCGATCAGTATGGGGATGCAATTGTTGTACCCGAATTGAAGGTAAGTTAATGGGAGTTTACATTTATGCATGTAATTTAAAAGGAAAAATTGGGTCAACCACCTGTTTACACTGTTGCTATGTGGTTGGATTATGTTTTATTGTTTTTTTTTTTTTTAACAAAGCCAAAAAAGTGAAATTAAATTACAAAAATATTAAAGCTTTTGTTTAAAGTTTTTGATATAAATTTAATAAACAGGAAGTATAAGTACAAATAATAATAATAATAATTTCAATATTACATTAACTTTAAATTCTTATACAAATACTATCAAAGACATTGAAGTTTTATACAATGACCTCTTATACTAAAAATATCAAGTCTTATATTTAAAGTATTAAGTCTTTTATTTACAGTTTTAAGTGTTATACAAAAACTAGCAAGTCTTATACTTATAATATAAAATTTTATACTAAAGCTGTCAACTCTTATACTAAAACTATATCTTGATATTAATTATATTAATACTTTAAAGTTTTATACTATTACTATAAATTCTTATACCAAAAATATCATCACTTATACTAAAATTATCAAGTCCTATACTAAGCTATTAGGTTTTATACTGAGACTATTAGGTATTATACTTTAACTATAAAATATTATAAAATTACTACCGTCATATACTTAGATTATCAGCTATTATTCTAAGACTACCAAGTCTTATTCTAAGACTATCAAGTCTTATTCTAAGGCTATCAAGTCTTATTCTACGACTATCAATTCTTATTCTAAGACTATCAAGTCTTATACTAAGACTATCAACTCTTCTACAAGACTATCAAGTCTTTTTCTAAAACTATCAACTCTTATACTAAGACTATCAAGTCTTATACTAAAACTATCAACTCTTATACTAAGACTATCAGGTTTTATTCTAAAACTATCAAGTCTTATTCTAAAACTATCAAGTTTTATGCTAGGACTATCAAGTCTTATTCTAAAACTATCAAGCCTTCTAAGACTATCAAATCTTATTCTAAGACTATCAAATCTTATTCTAAGACTATCAAGTATTATATTAAGACTATAAAGTCTAATCCTAAGAGAATCATGTTTTATACTAAAAATATCAAGCCTTATACTAAGGGTATTAAGTCGTATGATAAGACTATCAAGTCTTTTACTAAGACTTTCAAGTATTATACTATGATTATCAAGTATTATATTAAGATTATTAAATTTCATACCTAAATTTTGTAGTCTTATACTAAGACTATCATTTCTTATACTATGACTGTCAAGTCTTACATTAAAAATGTCAAATTTTACATTAAAAATATCAAGTGTTATACTAAGACTATCAACTCTTATACCAAGACTATCAAGTCACATTCTAAGACTACCAAGTTTTATATTAAGAGTAGTATACTAAAATAAAATTTTCACCTACTATGCTAAAATTATCAAGTCTATCAACTCTTATAATAAGAATATTATATCCTATACTAAAAATATCACTTCTTATACTAAAACTATCAAGTTTAATACTGAGAATATCAATACTTACTCTGAGATATAAAGATAAAAATTAAAATATAATTAATTTCTAAACTAAGATTAAAATCTTATACTAATACTATCAACTCTTATACTTTATCTTATACTAAATGCAATTATTTATAAAAATCTCATAAATCTTTTAAATTTAACCCACAGGTCGAAATCAAAGCCATACCTACTGGATCCACAGGCAATGGTAACATGAAAGTACGTCGAGCCTCACAAAGTGAAACCTATTACGGAGGAATAGCACCGCCGCCGCGTCAAAACTATGAACCAACCATTAAAGAGAAAATGTGCTTCAAAGCCATAACATTTATGAAATCCTACAATAATTATTCTTTCGAAGAATTACGTTACAACAGTCCCATACAGACCCGAGTTACCGAATCTCTTTATGCCCAAGATATGGAAGATGGTACCTTCAGTGTACATTGGACACCGAATGCTGTGGGTAGCTATTGTCTTACCGTCACCATAGATGGTATTCTCTTGGAAGAAGTTTATCGTGTGGAGGTAAAAGAAGGCAGTATACCACCGCCAGCCCACAAAAGAGTTATGAAGAATCCTCATACTCCTAATAAGCAAAGGAAATTTTATACTAAAAATACAGCAGGCTTGCGTATACGTTCTCATCCCACGTTACAATCCGAGCAAGTGGGTATAGTCAAGTTGAATGGTATTATTTCATTCATAGATGAAATTGAAAATGATGATGGTGTTTGGTTGAGATTGTCAACGGAATCTATTCGCCAGCACTGTACCATGGGTTGGTATCCAACGGAGGCTTGGTGTTTGCAATATAATCAGCATTTAGCTAAAACTCTATTGCATCCAGTAGTAGAACCTAATACCACAAATGCTACTACAAGTAATGAAAATAATTTGGCTGATGCTAATAGTGATGCTCAGCCCATGTCTCCTTTACCATCGGGTGTGGCAGAAAATCGTTCTAAAGCTAGGGATATTTTGGATAATTTGGAGCCTATTACCGCTTCTTTAGAATCACCACCAGCCACAAATGATAAACCAGAATCACCCACTAAAAATGTTTTTGATTTTACTATATCATCAACTTCATCAAAACCAGCTGAATTTCCTCATGTATCTACTAATCCATTTATTTGTGCAGATAGTAGTGATACCAAAAGCGAACATCCTTTTGGTAGTGCGGGTGACTCTAAATCAGAGGATTCTTTTTCAGCTGGTAATACTGCAGGTGTTAATCAAATAGGTTCAGCTATAGCTGGTGTAGTTGGTGGAGGTGCCATTAAGTTACAGGCTCTACAAAAATGGTTTAAGGGAGATAATGAACCAAACTCACCGAGGGATTATTCATTTAAACCCTCGGATATGAGTGAAATAGCATCAGTTTCTGTACGGGAATTAGTAAGGGTAATGGGGGGCCAGGATTCACGTACCAGTAATGGTAATAGTTCTCAACGTTCTGGTAGCCCCATAAAAATACCTTTTGAGGATAAAGTAACCGAAACACCCAGCAATAGTGTACGTTCTATGGAAACTTCAGAAGTATCAATGACTCAAGATTCCAGCAACTCGGCACGTAGTGTTAAAGATGATTCCTCACAATCGGATGGAGGACACTTTGATATTAGTAGTTTAAGAAAGACACATTTTACACCTAGTCAAACAGCAGCTTTGCTTTCAACACCTAAACATACGGCACGCAAAGGAGGAGTGGCTCGAAAACCTAATGCAGCAGTCGGAGCTGGTCCACCTTCTTCTTCCTCTGATACAGGAGGTTTAAAAGAATCAGATATTTCAAATTTGGAAGAAGAAATGAATTTATTACAAATTACCACAACTACACCAGGAGGAGGTAGCACCACACAAGATCAAATTCTATTTGGAGAAGTAAGAACTACTTGCTCTACTGGCAGCACAGATAATTCTAGTCCTCCCATTTGGCCAGAACCCATACAGTCAGCGGGTATAAATGCTCCACAAAATGCTTTTTTCAAAACCAGTACAACAAAGAAAAATCCCATGGGGCCCATAAAAAGAGCCATGCCTCCCTCATTTGCTGAGAGTATAAGAGCGGTATTTGCAGCTTTTCTATGGCATGAGGGCATAGTACATGACGCCATGGCCTGTGCCAGTTTTCTGAAATTCCATCCTAATCTACCAAAAGAGGGAGCTACTGTTATTACTCGGCGAGATCATGGCGAAGGAAAACAACAATTGTCGAAAGAACAAAAAGCTCAACAAAGGCATTCCGTAGAAGTGGCTAATGCTGGAAATTATCTTAACATTAGACCCTCTACCCTGGAGACTCTTACTAAAAGTGGTAACTTTTCGGTAAATAATCGCAAATACCGCAAGGGACAATCCAGTGATAATGCCGAAGATTTGGGAGAAAAACAAAAACTACATTCTTTGCCAGAAGTGGTAACAGTTTTACCACCTGCTTTAAGAAGTCTGGTATATCTGTGGGAACATATTTGCTCCAATTGTGTACAAATTGTACAATCGAATTCTTTAAGTCAAGAGAGATTTAATTCTCGAGAGTCAACCGCGGACAGTAGCAAAGAAAAACCCACTACCAAAGACAAGGAAAATAAAAAGTCCAAAAAGAAAAAGGATGATGGTTCTTGGTGTGAAATTTGTCAAATATTTTTACCCATACCCGTGACCTATCATATGCGTATTGTCCATCCAGGATGTGGCAAATCAGCCAAGGGTAAGGGATACAATAGTGTGGGCATATTTTGTGAAGGTTGGGCTGGTAATTGTGGTGAGGGTGGTAAAGGAGCTTCTAGTTGGTTTCTAATGTGTGATGCTTGTCGAGATAAATATATATCGACCAATAAAAATACCAATAATCTTAATAATACCAACAATGGTGGTCCAGGCACGGAGTTGAATTTGTTCGGCATTAAAACCACTACATTGATAGCAAATTCCGAGATCTATACTACCATGAGAGAGAATGCTACATTTCTATTGGAATTATCTTCAAATATTTCAAATTTGCCCACGGATACGGGCCATACAACAGGAGGTCAGGGAGGAGCAACCACGAAACGTTCGCCTCAACAAATGCCAGTGGTAGTGGAGCATCAGCATTTCAATATGAGTGAAATGAATAAACCCAGTACCAGCAGGGCGGATACTCAAAGGCATAGTCGTGTGGGTTTAAGAATTACTAATAAATTTGGAGGTTTGTTTGTTAAATTAGGGAAAGGTTAAAGTTTTTTTTTACATTTTCATTATTTTCTTAAAGGTAATGTTACTTTTCGCAAAAGTTTTGGAGGAGCCTGTTCCCCTGAACAGCCTTGGTTGGCACCAGAAACCTTTGCTTGTTTAGAAACTTTTGGTCCTGCCAATAAAGAAGATTTACCTTATGAGATATTCGGCCTAGGAGCTAATGAAAATGGTTTCGATAGGGTAAGTTTAAAAATCGGGTTTATTATTCTCTTTATTATTAATTTTATTATTCTAACAGCCTCTTTCGGAAATCTCTTATGAATCATCTGAGCCCACTAACTATGACAATCCCAATCAGGCCAATTGTATGTCTACTAGTGGTACTCTGTCAAGATTTCATCGCAGCTATTCTATGGGTCAAGGATGGGGTATTGCTCAACAACAAATTTCCAGTAATCTACGAGAAGAATCCTTTTATCCAAAAGTAGTATTTCGTAAACGTAACAATTCCACCTCTGAAAGTGATGGTTCTCTCTTGATCTGTTATCCTTCAGAGAATTTAAGACGTTTAGTGCCAGAACACATGTTAATAGCCACTTCTGTGGTACAAAAACCAGCTAATGCAGAAGCTGACACCACTGAACCCTCCTTGATCAAAGAATCTAAATTAGACTTCGAGGGTAGCAAACAACAAAATCAAAGAAATAATTTAGATGGCGAGGCAGCCAATCAAGTAAACCTTTTACTGCAGAGACCAGCCATGGCTTTTATAACACAGAAACATGATTTGAAAAAGTTACGCAGTGCCATGAAACGTAGTCTCCGTATAGCCACTTGTCGTAATTACTCTTTACAGGCCTTAAATTGGTTACTGCGCTCGGTAACACAAAGTGTTTGTCTGCACGATCTAATGTGGTGGTTTGTGTCTTCGTTAAGCATTACACCCACTTCTACTTCAGATCATATTGATGGTAAATATGATGAACTGGAACCAGCATTAGAACATCCTGTTTCGTATACACAAATAAGTGGTCGTCTTTCACACATGATCACAGAAAGTTTACATACATTTTTACAATCAGTGGCTGATTTAACTTTATATTTACCCTTGGGTTCTCCCTTGCAACGTATAGCCATACAATGTTTTGGCATACGATTTAGACAAACAGATCATCAATTTCTGCATAGTTCTCATGTGTTTGGTAATATTTCAAAAATTCTCTCCAAATCCGATGAACAAAATGAAAATCCTGGTGTTTTTGGATTAAATGAAGATCTTGATCCTAAAGATAATACGGCTAATAAAGAAATATATGCTGTACCCGATGCAGGTGGAAAAATCATTTATTACAGTGATCTCAATGGTCATTTTGAGATTACCGTATCATCACGTCAAGCCATGGCTGAGTCATTGACAGATAACTCAACCGAAACATTTTGGGAAAGTGATGAAGAAGATCGCAATAAAAGTAAAATAATTGAAATATCAATGAACAAATTGACTTATTGCTGTAAAATGCTATTAATACACATCGACAATAGTCGTGATATACAAAATAAAGTTTCGTCGGTAATGTTTTATGGTGGCCAATCTCTGGGCGATACTAGTCTTATTAAATCTATGGAAGTGGATGCTAAAGCTTGTACTTGGATTTCGACCAAAATAAATGATGATAATTTTACTCATTTTCGTTTGGAATTTACCGGTCCAGAGAATACTTTACGTGTACGTCAGATTAAGCTTTTGGGTTTACCTGCTGCTATGTGTGGTTCCGGTGATCAATTGGTTAATCCTTATGAATTGGTGGCCAATAATGCTTCACAGGTACAGGCTTTTAAATATAATTTAAAATTGACGAATGCCATTAGGATTCAACAGCAAATATGTGAAAGTGAAACTTTGCGAGTGTTTCGTTTGATAACAGGTTGGTATTGATTGCAACGTTACTACAAATTTTGCTATTTGTAGAAATAATTTGAGAAACTTATAATTTAGTTCATTTTTGAGAAATTTTTTATTAATTAAATTTTTACAAAATTATCTTTTTATAGTAAATTTTCCATAATATTGCTATTTATAGTCAATATAGTCAAATTTGCTATTTATCGTCATTTTCCAAAAAATTGTTATGAATAGTAAATTTTCCATAAATTTCCTTCTTTTTTTAAATTATTAACAAAATCATGTTTCATTATCTTTTCTCAGGTCAAGTCTTTGGCAAACTTATCACTTTGGAATCGGGTAGTGAAGAAACTACTGGCGGTGCTAGTGTCATTGGTAAAAGTGGTTCACAAAATGCTCTGGGCATGGATACCAGTGCCAATTCCATGTTGGCTGATTCTCTAGACTTAAGGGAGCATATGGTGGGTATACTCTTTTCACGCAGTAAACTGTCACATCTACAAAAACAAGTCATAGTACACATAGTACATGCTATTAAAAAAGAAGCTCGCCGGGCTAAAGAAGATTGGGACGCTGTCAATTTAACCAATACCCTAAGAGATCCTAATGGCACTGGATCTAATAATGATAAAGAATCCAAAATTGATGCCTCCTCAGAAAGAAGTCGTACTCCCGACACCTATTGCTTTGAAATGTTAAGCATGGTATTGGCTTTATCGGGCAGTGTAGTGGGCAGGTCATATCTATCACATCAGCATGGTTTAATTAAAGATCTTTTAAGTTTGCTACATACCGGCAGTGATCGAGTGCAAAGACAAGTTACCGCTTTATTAAGACGTATATTACCCGAGATCTCTCCTGCAACATTTGCTGATATTTTGGGAGTACAACGTTTGCCTCCTTCGGATTATAATATAGCGCATCAAATAGCAGTGGACTTTGATATGGATAGTTTGGGTTTATTGGATATATTTTTAGCTGTAATAGCCAAATCTTTACAACTGCAGGTGAAAGTCAAAAGTGCAGGAGGAAAATCGTCCATGGAGAAGACACCTTCCTTCATAAGACTTTATAATGCTTTGGATCTATCGGTGCATTTGTTAAAGCCTCCTAAATTAACCTTAAATGATGAACAAGATATAGATGAGGGAGAAGCTTCATTTTCTCGTTCTGAATATGCTTTTGAATACGAGCGCATGGGTGCCAAGCAGTCTAGATCTCTTAATAAGGAACCGGGAAAAAAAGAGACCACTAAGAATTTAAATCATCGTTGGTTTTTAAATGGTATTATACCCACTAAACAGGCGGAAAGTATTATAGCTTTGATAAGGGATTTGGCCACGGTAAGAGCAAAATTATTTAAATTAAATTAATGGATTTAAAAATTTTAATTTGAACTCTTTTCACAGGGGAAATTGGGTGATAAATGGTCTCAAATGACCAAGGCTGCCATAGCTGAGGCTGTTTTAAATTTAACACGTTTAGATGAAGTTTTTCGTACACCAGAAAATTGTGTTAAAACTGCTACTTTATGGTTGGCTTTGGCTAGTTTATGTGTATTGGATAATGATCATGTGGAGAAGTTATCTTCGGGTCAGTGGGCCATTTCTGATACCCGACCCATGTGCAATAATCATGATGATGGTGAGACTTCAGCCATTATACAATGTGAAAGTTGTGGTTCGTTGTGTGGTGATTGTGATCGTTTTTTGCATTTGAATCGTAAAACTAGGACTCATAAGAGAACAGTAAGCTTATCATGGCTTATAAATTGAATAACTTTTTATAAAGTGTTTAATATTCTAGGTCTGCAAAGAAGAGGAGGAAGCTATTCGCGTAGAATTACATGAATCTTGTGGACGTACTAAACTATTTTGGCTTCTAGCCTTAGCTGACTCTAAGACTCTGAAAGCTATGGTCGAATTTCGTGATGGTAGTCATACTATTATTTCTGGTTCTCAGGATTCTGTAGGACGTTGTCGTTTCTGTGGCATTACGGGCAATTCGGGTCTCTTAGAAATAGGCAATGTTTGTGCTGATGCCCAGTGTCAAGAATATGCTGCCAATTCTTGCATGAAAACTAAACCTTGTGGTCATGTTTGTGGTGGAGTGGTTAATGAAAAGAAATGTCTACCCTGTTTACAGCATATTTGTCATGCCCGTAAAAATAATGTAGCCGATGATTTGAATGAACCCAAACTTACACAAGATGCTGATGATATGTGCATGATATGTTTTGTAGAGGCCTTAGCCTGTGCTCCTTCCATACAAGTGAGTGTTTGTAAAGTTATTTTTTAAAGGATTTAAAAACCACTGTTAAAAATATTTAAATTTATTTGATTTTAGCTGGAATGTGGTCATGTTTTCCATTATCATTGCTGCAAAACAGTTTTGGAAAAACGTTGGAGTGGTCCTCGCATAACTTTTGGTTTCTCTTTGTGTCCCATTTGTAAGGCCGATATAAAACATCCCATGTTGGCAGATATTTTGGAACCCATTAATAGTTTGAAACAAGATGTTAAGCGCAAAGCTCTTATACGGTAAGTTTTTATTTTCAAATAATTATATTTTAAATTCTTTTATTGAATCGAAAACATATTCACAGCATTAAATATGAGGGCTTGGTTAAAGATACCGAGGGCCGTGATTTGGCCAATTTGGCTATGGATCGTTATGCTTACTATGTTTGCTTTAAATGTCAAAAAGCCTACTATGGCGGTGAGGCTAGATGTGATGCTGAAATTGGTGATAAATATAATCCCGAGGAACTGGTATGTGGTGGCTGTTCAGATGTAGCACGGGCCCAAATGTGCCCCAAACATGGCACTGACTTCTTAGAATACAAATGTCGCTATTGCTGTTCAGTGGCTGTATTCTTTTGTTTTGGCACCACACATTTCTGTGACACTTGTCACGATGATTTCCAACGTTTAACCAATATACCCAAAAATAAATTACCCCAATGTCCGGCTGGACCCAAAGCCAAACAACTTATGGGTGAAGAATGTCCCCTACATGTAATACATCCTCCCACGGGTGAAGAATTTGCTTTAGGGTGTGGTGTGTGTCGTAATGCCCAGACATTTTAGCATCATGTTCAAGGTGTATTTGCTATGGGCTTAGAGAGACGTTGTAGTGATTTTAATGAAGTGCAATTGGATGAATTAGATAATCGTCATTGTTTGCTTTTGGAGGCTGGTGAGGATGACGAAGGAGATGAGGAGGAGGAGGTGGTATTACAGCCAGAAGAAGACAACAGTGATGATGATTATGACTAGTCATTAATGATAATTATTTTATTTATATTTAGTTTTAAATATGATATTTATAAAACTTATAATGTACTCACTTTCAAAGTCATGATATGGCAACTTTTTTTTAATAAAATATCTCAATGTTTTTAGCAATTATTTAATTAATTAAATTATTATCAATCACAATAAATAAATAAATAAAAAAAAATGATCTATGATCATGGAAAAACTCAATGTTTTAATTTTTTTAACAAATTTCATGGAATTTCGTTTTTAATCCATTTCCCATAAGGATTTCATGTTAAAACTTTGAAAAATTTTAAAATTTTAAAACTTTTTTCAAATATTTAAAATTGTTTCTGAGCTATTTTAACAGAAAAAAGGCTTTAGAAAGACAAATTTTGAATAAGAATATTGTAACCATTTCGAAAGTTACATACTTAAAAGTTAAAGTTTCAAACTATAATAAAGTGAAAACTGTTTCAAATTGTTTAAATAGTTTTCGAGTTACAGAATTTTAAATTTATTACATTTTTAATATAACTCTTTAAATTTTAAAGTAAAACGGACTTAAAACTTAGCATCGGCAAATAAAGCATTTTGTTGGTAATATAAGTGTAAGATATAAGTGTTTCTTTCATAAACATCTAAAATTTAGGATGTGGGCGTGGCATTTGCAACATTTTAATGACATCATATAATAGCTAAACTTACAAGCTTTAATAAAGTTAAAACAGTTTCCAGATATCTTAAATAGTTATCGAGTTATAAGCACTTAAAGTTTTTTGATAGCAAAAATTCACCTGCTGCCTTATACTGTTCTCCTGGTAATTATCAAAAAATTTGAAAAAATTAAAAAAAAAAAAAAAATTAAGGTGTTAAAATATGAGAAAATTTTTTTAAACTTGAATATCTCCGTTATTAAAAGAAATATAAATATAAAATTTGGCCCAGGTATACAAAACATGTTGGAGAATTTTATGGCACTGATAAAAAGTTAACCACGCCCATTTCTTTAGAGCTATAAAAGTTTAAATTATAAACATATTAATTTCATGTATAAAAATTATCTATAGGAGGTTTAAAGTTTATTCATATGAAAATTAAAATCTTCCTATGTCCCTTGGTGAAAACCCCATCCAAATAGCTTGAGTAGTTTGGGAGTTATAGCATTTTAAAGCTGATTGTCAACAAACATACGCCCACTTATAAAACCAGTAGAAGGTAAACTTTAAATATAAAAGTTAAGCCTTTCAGCTTTAAAAAAATGCAAACCATTTTTAAATATCTAAAATAATTTTCGAGTTATAGAGTTTTGAAAAAAGTTCTTAACAAACAAACGCCTATTGATAAGGCGGCCAGACGATAAACTTTGAATAAGAATAACTGCAGCTATTTAAATTTAACTGAGTAGATAATTGACATGTATATAGAGAACAATCTGGAGAACTTTTCCTTAAAATTAAATTTTTTTCACGTTCATTCCCTTGAAAGATATAAGGAATTTTTCCATAAACATCTCATATTTAGGAAGTGGGCGTGGCATTTAAAAAATTTTAGTGACATCATATGAAAGCTAAACTTACAAGCTTTGATAAAGTTAAAACCGTTTCCAAATATCTCAAATAGTTATCGAGTTATAAGCATTTAAAGTTTTTTGATAGCAAAAATTCACCTGCTGCCTCATACTGTTCTCCTGGTAATTCTCAAAAAATTAAAAAAAAAAAAAAAATTTTTTTTTGTGGTACAATATGAAAAAATTTTTAAACTTGAATATCTCCGTTATTAGAAGACCTATATATATAAAATTTCACCCAGATGTAGTAAACATGTTGAAGAATTTTGTTACACTGAAAAAATTTTGACCACGCCCATTTCTTAAGAGTTATAAGCGTTTAAATTATAAATATATTAATTTCATATATAAAAATTGTCTATAGGAGGGTAAACATGATTTTGTAAGAAAGTTAAATTCTTCATGTGTCCTTTGGCGAAAACCTTTTTAAAATATCTTAAGTAGTTTTGGAGTTAGGGCATTTTGCAGTTGACTTAAAATATTTGTACGCCCACTAATAAAGATGGCAAAAGGTATTTTTTTAAATATAAATAACTCCTTTATTTTGTAACTGTTATACTTGAAATTTGGCAGGAGTATAGAGAATGGCCTTGAAAATATTATGGTTAAAATAAGGATTTTGCCACGCCCACTTATTTTTTGATATGGAGCTTTCTTTCATAAACATATAAAATTTAAGGAGTAGATGTGACGGTGGAGAAAATATTTTGATTTCATATAAAAGTTCAAGCTTTATGCTTCAATAAAGTGATAATTATTTTCAAATATCTTTAATAGTTTTGGAGTTATAGCACTTTGAAATTAAACCTTAGTAATTATATGCCTATAAAAGCTGACAAATAAAAAATTTGGAATTCATATAAAGACTGTTTTAAAGACTAAACATTTAAAATTTTACAGAAATATATAGGACAGGACTTGAACAAGTTTTCGGTAAAATAAAATTAAATTTGCCACGCCCACATTTTTATAAGATATAAAGGTTTCTTTACCTTTTTGTGGAAAGGATAATAAAATAAAACTAAACTGTTCGGCCTACCAATCCTAACGGAGCTAGAATTTTCTATCAATGAGAGGGGAAAGGTGAGATACACGATTTTTTTTATTTTGTTGAAATATTTTTTAAAATCTTGAAATGTACTTATGTAATGTTTTGCTTAAAATTTCATAATAAAAAAATAACTTTTTCGTAACTCGTTTCTTTAATTATTTTATTTTTATTATATTGATACATAAATATTTTATTTTTATTTATTTTTTATTTTTTTAATTTACAAAAAAGAAAAGCTTTTATTAATGAACAGAAAAAGAAGTAGTAAATAGTTATTTAAATTTACAGCAAAACCAGCTAAATTTTTATTTTTAATTTTACTATAAAACAAAAAAATTTATTTAAAAAAATAACTGCAGTTTAGGCTGGTGTAGGTGTATCAGGAGCGTGTTCCTATAAAAAGAAAAAATAATAACAACCAGAAAAGAGAAAATATTAAAACTACTTGATAGAAAATTAAATAGCCTATTTTTTTTATACGTAAGCCTGGGAGGAAAACATTCAAAGCTTCAAGGCTTATATACAAGGAATATCATAAAGGAAATCCTTTTTGAAGCCAAACCCATAAAACAATAATAATAATAAGCATTATTCAATAATTATTTTTAAAAAAAATTATACATATTAATTAATATATTTCATTGCAGGAATTTTTTTGACTTCCAATTCTATAAAATTAAAAATATTTTGAATTAAGTTTTTTTTGTTGTTTTTTTGTAGTTTCTTATTTTTTTCTCATATAATTTAGATGTACATATTATTTTTTTGTTGTAGTTGTTTGAAAACAATTAAAATAAATAATAAATGATTTATTTAAAAATAGGGCGGGATACGGTCATATTATATTATATATAAATCGGAACACTTAGGCTTCAACTTCAGCTTCCTCCTTTACCTTATCGGCGGGTTTGCCCTTGGACCAGTCAGGTTTCTTCTACAATTGGGGAATAAAGCAAAGAAAAAAAAATATATATTAATAAAAAATCGTATTTAAAAGAAAAAAATAAATAAAAAACAAATAATTTAAATTAATTAAAAAAATAAAATTAAAAATTAACACTACAAAAGGACTAGGTTTAGTGAAGGATTTTGACTACTAATATTCTGTGGTATAGTAAACATAAATAATTAAATAGTGAAAAAAAAAATTGGTCTAAAATTTTAAGTGCTTGATTTTTTACTTTTACTCAGTGAAAAGTTAAAAATTTTGTGTGCATTTCTTTACGTTCTTTCTACTCTAATTAACATTTTTACTTTTATGGTGATCAAATTACACATAAGATAACAAATCATTTTGGCACACATTACACATATTTATACATTTATATTTTACACTTAGATATCTTACACTTTTTGGATTTTAGTATAGAATCTTTAATCTTTTTCTATAGTTTTTGTTGTAATATGGAATAAGAAAAATAAAGCATTAGTATTAATAGAAGAGCAATATTTTATTGTGGTGTATGTGAATTATTTATGTGAAAATAAAGTTTTTATATATAATAAATTTCTTTTTAAAGATATTTTCAGTTTTAGAGAGATTTTGTGTATTTTTTTGTAAGGTTTTTGTATTTATTAGTTGAATAAAGTTATAGTGCTGGTTTTTTATAATAAAATTCATATTTCTTTTTAAACGAATAAAACTCATTCCATTTGAATAATTAAAAATTTTAAGCATTTGTTCCATATTTGTTCAAAATTTGTGAATTATTTAGTGGGAAATTATTCATTAAAATACTATTTTTATTTGTTATTAAAAATAATTTATTCGTTTATATTCGATTTGATTATATTATTTTAAATTAAAAACTTAAATGTCAAAATTCAACTAAAAGGTGTGTTATATTTCGAATATAAAGTCAATATTTTATTAATTTTAATCTGTCAATATTTATTAACCGATTATTCGTTTATTTTTT